>CBVK0103486928.1:0-12202 GCA_900067695.1 Picea abies | reverse complement strand
CTTCCGATCTCACCCTTACAATTGGTAGGTACATCTTGAGCCGGGATTTTTATGTGATGGATCTTCTAGAAAATGATGTAATAATTGGAGTACAATGGCTTAGTACCCTTATGACCCATCACTATAAACTAAAATACCATGGATATGTCCTTCAATTCTGAAGAAGGAAAAAGGGTAACCTTGAAGGGAATGACAGAGAATACACCCAGGTGGTCTCAGTAAAGAGCATGGAGGATGTTTTCAGGAATGGGGACATGGCTTATGCAGTTGAGTGTTTAGTAGTCACCCAAAACACTTAAGGAAAGCACTAATCTTATCCACATGACATATAGGGGATAATTGATAAGCATGAGAAGGTTTTTGGGAAACTTCCCCTAGGACAACCACCAAATAGGGGATTTGAGCACATCATAGAGTTGGAGGAAGGAGACAAACCAGTCATCACCACACCATACAAGCATCCCAAGGAGTTCAAGGATGAAATAGAAAAATATATTAAAGAGTTATTGGACATGGGGCATATTAGACCAAGTTCTATCCCTCTTTCATCTTCAGTTGTATTGGTCAAGAAAAATGATGCTATCATGCACATTTGTATTGATTACATGTATTTGAATAAGAAAACCATCAAAAACAGGTATCCCATTCCCAAATTAGATGAGCTATTGGATGAGCTACATGGCGCAATGTATTTCACCAAGATTGATTTTCTCTCTAGATACCAACAAATCCAGATAAGGGAACAATATATACACAAGACATATTTCATATGCCACTATGGACATTATGAATTCTTGGTCATGCCTTTTGGTTTGAACAATGCGCCATCCACCTTTCAATCATGCATGAACCATATATTCAACAAACAATTAAGGAAATTCCTACCAGTTTTCTTTGATGATTTGTTGATATACAATAAGACATGGGAATATCATCTCAAGCATGTGGATGAGGTATTAAGCATCATGGAAGAACACAATTTTTATAACAAAGAGTCCAAATGTAAGTTTGGGATGACTAAATTTCTATACTTGGGTCACATCATTGGGGAACAAGGGGTACAGTTTCACCAAGAAAAAATCCAAGCCATAATTGACTGGCCCATACCCAAAACACTTATAGATCTCAAGGGGTTCCTTGGTATTTGCAGCTATTACAGGAGGTTTGTTAAAGGTTTCTCTTAGCTATGCACATCATTGACTGATTTGACCAAAAAGGGTTCATTCAAGTGGAGTGATGAAGCCCAATTGACTTTTTACAAAATGAATAAGGTAATGAGCACTTGTCCAGTTTTATCTTTACCATATTTTTCACAGACATTCATATTAGTGTGTGATGCATTAAGGGAATGAATTGGAGTTGTACTCATGCAAAATAGGCATCATGTTGAGTTTGAAAGCCAAAAACTAAGAGGGCCTGAGATACTATACACTATTTATGACAAATATTCTAGCTATAATGCATGCTCTAGAAAAATTCAGACAATACTTGGTGGGAGAGAAATTTGTGGTCAGAATAGATCATAACATCCTCAAGTACTTTCTAGAGTAGAAGGATCTCAATGAGAGGCAACAGAAGTGGGTGAGTGATATCCAAGACAATAAATTTGACATAGAGTTTTTCAAGGTAAAAAACAATGTGGTAGTAGATGCCTTATCTAGAATACCCTCAACATATTCCATGTCAGAGACATCAATTGATTGGAAATCACATCTATTGGTAGAATATTCAAAAAGTAAGTTTTCATGTAAGTTTATGGATAGACAGGTCCATGATGAAAAGTACGGGATTGTGGATGACAAAATATATTAAAAGGGGGGTATTTATTTGGTTCTCGAAACCTTGTTCCAGAAGAATGTGTTGCAAGCATTCCATAACTCACCATTAGCAGGGAATAAAGGGTTCCTCAAGGCGTATAGGAAAATTAGAGAAAGATTCACTTGGAAAGGTCTCAAGGAGGATGTCATGCACCAAATTAGAAACTGTGTCACATGTCAACAAAACAAGGATGAACACACACATTCAGTAGGTATATTATAGCGTATTCCCATTCCATAGCACAAATGGGAAAGTGTATCCATGGATTTCATTACAGGATTTCCCAAGGAACAAGGTAATGATTGCATCTTTGTGGTGGTAGATCGCTTGACCAAGTTTTCTTACCTTTTTTCCATATCCATAGAACATATCGCATCTCAAGTGGAATATTTATTCTTAAGGGAAGTCTTCAGGTTGCATGGGATTTCGAAGACTATTGTGAGTGACAGGGAAAGTATATTCATGAGCACATTTTAGCATGAGGTATTTTGACTAGTTGGTACAAAGTTAACTCCCAACACTATCTATAATCCACAAACAAATGGCCAAACTGAAATAGTTAACGAGTGGGTGGAAGGATATCTACAGAACTATGTGATAGGGAAACAAAGAGCATGGTTCAAGTGTTTACACTTGGGTGAATATTGCTACAACACCTCTTACCACATGTCGATTGGGATGTCTCCTTTTAGAGCCTTATATATTTATCATCCTCTCACTTTTGTAAAAATGGTGTTTGGATATAATAGAGTTCCTATGGATAAGGAGTGGATACATGAAATCCAATACATACTTAGAGAGCTCAAAGATCATTTGAAAAGGGCCCAAAACCAACATAATTTATATGTAGTTAAACATAGAGTGGAGTACAGTTTCGAGGTGGGGGACTCAGTCTAACTAAGGCTCCAACCATATAGGCATGAATCCATAAAAACAAATGACGTAGAGAATCTCAAACCCTGCTTTTATGGGACATACATGGTAAAGGGAAAGGTAGGGGCAATTGCATATGACCTAGAATTGCCACCTGGAAGTAAAATTCATAATGTCTTCCATGTATCATGCCTAAAAAGGGAATTGGGAAAACATATTGTCACTAATGAGGAGTCACATCTAGTACATGAGGAAGGAAAACTGATTTTAATACCAAAAGAGATCTTGGAGGTGAGGGAGAAAAAGATAAGGAACAAGAATATCAATGAATATCTTATTAAGTGGACAAAATTGATGATAGAGGGTGCCACTTGGGAAGGTGAATAGGTTCTACAACATTCATATTTAGAATTGCTTGTGGGCAAGCAATTCCTAGTAGGGGAGACTATAATATCCCCTTCCAAGTGATAGGAATCTTTGAATACTTAGTAGTCTAGTTGTTCCCCCTAGGCTATAGTCTCATTGAAAAAGGGGACTAAGAGGTTGAATGGTCACTAAGGTGTTAAAGTTATATTATTAAACTGAATTTCAATTAAAAGGAAAATATAAGCTAATTGGATAAGTTGATAAAATAAAGTAAATGAACTTAGAAGCCAATCAAATAATTTAAGTGAAAATTAGAAGCTGAAAGTAGAAAAGAAGAGGAGGGTGCCTCACTCCTCATTCTTGTCATTTCTCACTTTGCATCTTGAGCTCTACAACTTAGACATTTTGAGGGTTTTGAGTAAATAATCCCTAGGGATTAACAAGGAGGTGAAATATTCCTCTTTTACCGATACAATCTTGGCCAAGGTGTTGAAATATTCCACCCTGACCATTCTAGTCATTTCAAAACAATTTCAGTAGTGGATTGTGAAGCAAGGGCACATATATGGGGTTTTTCTGCATGTTTGGGGCACACTGATGAAGGAAGAGGAGTTCGATTTGGTCAGAAGATTGGGGAACTGAAGTAAATATTTCAATAGGTTTGTTTTCTATCACTTGGGTGCCATTTCTCATCATTTTTGGAGAGGTTTTCTCTACATATTCATTTATTATTGTAGTCCCTTTCTAAGGAGGGTGCATTGGTTATTAGTGATATAGTGAGTTGAAGGGTCAAATATCTTATTATAGATGAGGGATATAATCATATGAGTTTATCATCACTAGATCTACAGTTTAGCATCCTTTCCCAAGGGTTTGGAGGATAGAATAAGCAGGATCGATTTTCCTAGAGGGTTTTCAGCCAGAGAGGGGCACAACTCGGCTAGAGCAATCACTGAGGCTATAGAAGGGAAATAAATTGATATTTCTTCTCTTTTTATTGTAGTTTGGTGTCTAGGGTAGGTCACCTCTCACCATTATCATTGTATCTTGGAGATATTCTCGACCACTCACATTATTATTCCATCTCTATTCTAGATATGTCCATCTCTTGTAATGAGGTCAGCCATATATTTAAATAAAATACATATCTAAGGTATTTTTGGATCTTTCTTTTGTTATTTCTATTGTATCTCATTGTGTATATGCTATTTTCTATAGATATCATATGCTTGCTGTAAAACTCTATAGAACTATCCCAACACAACTAAGAAGGAAAAAACAACAAACGATTTGTCAATATACCAAAAAATGAAAATCAATAAACCACTAAGTTCCTAGTAGATCTAATTGGGAACATTACAGGTGTCTCATCAAAAGAGCCATGTCATTAAAAGGATCAATGTCTTCCGAAAAATGTGGAACAGTCTCTCTTAAGTGGTGGGATGGCCTTCATCAAGTGTGCTAGTATCCCCTCAACTTCCTCCAAAGAACCAAGGCATCAATACTATGGGTATCATTGCGAAATCCATCATCCAAGGAGTGACTCATGTGGTCCAATGCACTATCAAAAGTGAAGGAATGTACACAAGTGAAATACAAGAAATAAAGTGAGTAATTAAAAATCCACTAGATATATCACATTAAGTATCCTCTTCAAACTTCACACTAGCTTACAAAGTTATACAATTTTCGAAGTCTAGGTATTGAAGGATCATTATGACCTCCTATCAGGTGTGCTAGTACCCAGGATAAGAAGTATGTCCCAATAAAACCCATAAAGTATCATGTGCAATGGAATATGGTATGCTTTGGGGTTTACTTCATGGGTGGTGACATAGTCATGAAAGGTTATGTATGATAGTCATCATCATGAGTGCCTTTATATGAGGGAGCGTCTGGGAAACGAGTCACCCTTTCCTCGACACTATGTATTTCTCAACCCCTATTTTCCTTTTTCTTTATTGATTCAATAGTTTTTGGCATTTTATTTTCATTTGATAAATTATTTTATTATATATGCATTCATTGCATAGTACTTGGGGTGATGGCCTCCTAGTGAGGGAGTAGAGCTCATGCTTCTCTTTCTTTGTTTGTTTTTAGACTTTCATTTTATTTATTTTCATTTTTTTTTTTTTTTTACTTTGAATTATACAATTTTCTATTTCAATTATTTTTTATCTATAAAGCTATATCAACCTCGATCATTCTAGCTCCTTATTCTCATGGGATTATGAGGGTTGAACCTTTATGGGTGACATATGACAACCAACCCAAAAGACATAATAAAAAATATGGGATAGATGGAGTGTGTTATGTATGGATTTGGATATGGAAACAATATCCCTATCAAGTCCCCCTAATAGTACAACTTTTCCCAAGAGTAACAACACTTGACCAGGGAATGATGATGACTAGAAAGGTGAAACAAGAAAAAAAAGCATAAATTCAAAGAATCATGATTCAAAATCCAATTCAACACATCATCATTATTTTGATTCCCAAAAAATTGAACATTATCACTCAATATGAAGTATTAGAACATGGTACCTCATGTGTCATGCACTATATCACCTTATGTGAGTGATATAAACATAGAGTTGAAGACATCTGCGAGCAACTGTGTATGGAGAATCTGGAATGTCATCATCGAAATTGTCGTCTACACTGTGGATCATGGAGAAAAAAATATGCTCTAGTTACTCCTAGATGCGAGGGGGTAATATGTCCAAACAAAACATTATCCCAATACTTGTAGCACCATCGAGAAATCATTAAAACATCATTTAGAACATTTCCATCACAAATTCTCAAATATTCACATGTTAAAGTTGAAATTTATCTTAGATCTCAAATGTCATAAGTTGAAATTTATATTAGATGCATCTTACATGTCGTACGTTAAACTTTGAGATTTAAATCCACCATTTAATTGCAAATTCAACCAAATATAGAAGTTTATTTTCATCAGGCCACAAACAAGCCCTAGATTTTATGAATGTACCTTGGCACAGATTCAATACAAAGGAATGATTTTATATTATCTCTAAACTAAACATATTATATCGACCTAGCTACAATTTTTTCATTGCAAATTCTTAGAGTTTCAGACATTAAAGTATAAAATCATTTATGTCACATCTTAAATTCCCCAAGTTGAAGTTAACAGTAAAATCCATCATTTAATTTCAAATTTAAACAAATTATTTTTCTAATCTAGAAGTGAGTAAAACTACACATGATCTGAGATGCCCTAGCTTCTACCTCATTGTGTGTTATTTTTACCAATCCATATAACTAGTTCTATACAATAGAGAACATCACACTAAATACACCATTATTTTTCAAATTTAATGAAAGATATCATTATGTATTCGCCAACATAAAAATGAAGATCATCCATGCAATAGTTTCAATTGAAGCTCTTTCTTTGAAACTCATGACCATAGAGATAAACAACACTAAGATTCGCTTTGAGATGTTGTAAAGTGGAAATGACTTCAAGGTCCATGCTAAACTTTCCCTTTTCATCACAATAAACTAGTGTCAAGGGCCTATCTAGTCTAATTAAATCCATTACTGCAAGACTCAAAGAACTTGTCGGAGAAAGATCAACTTCTTTATACTTACCCAATAGATGCATCATCTTTACTGCAAATAACACAAATGAGGACGAGTAGGTGGTGCACCTACTTCACTCATTAATTTTAATCTGAGAATAATTGAATATGGTATGAATTTAAAATTCTTTAGGGGAGGGAAATATTAAGCTCTAGTTATTTAACAAAAAATGTTTTCTCACATCATATTTAGAGCCACCCAAAGATTATTGCTAATTAGGATGATTTAGGATATCTTTAAGGCTACAATTGTGCTATGGGAAATCATTCTCATTATTTATTTCTCAAGGCCACAATGAGTTTGTACAATGACTAGGAATCAATGGGGGGACAAAGCCTAATCCCCGAGCATGAAGGCCAACTATGAGGTGGACAACAATGATGACATGTGGATTATGACTTAATGAATCGGTGAATTTTTTTATTTTAGATGTGTGGAATGAGAGGGATTATCCCAATGTTGGGACAATGACATCCGAATATTGGGGATGAATACGTGGTCAAATAAACACATATTTTTTTGGAAGGAAATAAATTCACTAAAGAAGGAATTCATCTAAAAATTTGTGAGACAAAGGAAGTTTCATTGGTTTTCTAAGGAGAAACACATGTTTGTAAAATAGTGTAGAGTTAAGGAGGGATTCCTTGACCTATTGGAGAGATGTCATTTTATTTTAGAGAAATGTGTGCTCACTGGAAGGTGATTTTCACATGTCTATTCAAAGGAAGTATAACCACCATCAAATATCCTCCATGATTTCACACATCACCCAAGATATTAAGAAGAACCTCAAAATAGACTCTTTTCCATGTGAGGCCTCACATAGCCAAATTTATAGAGAAATGCAGAAAGATATTTCAATATCCAAGGGAAACAAATTTCTTCTGAAAATGAGGGACCTCCATAAAGAGGAATTGATTGAGAAACCGAGGATAAAGTTTTGAGCTACTGCTTGGAAGGAGAAAGATTGTTATTGCTACTATGATAAAAAAAAACTCGTAGCTGCTAAATTATGAAAAGGAGACCATCATCACTATGTCAATACTTTCTCAAGGAAAATTCCATGCCTTATAATACCCCAAAGAAGGATGTTATCACTGTATTCAAGTAAAAAATTTAGATTTTAATTGTATAAGAAGAAGAATTACTACTATTTAAATAAAAAACAAAGCATAATAAATGATGAAGGATAACAACACCATCATTAATATCTTGAAAGGAATATGTCAACATTTTGAGAGCAAGGATAGCCTCTTAGTAGTCAATGAAAAATACCTCTTCTGTTTGTTGGAGATAATAAGAAGGAAGACCTATCAATAGCCCTGCATCATGGCCAAATTATAAGTGCCAAAGAAGAAAACAATGTGTAGTTACTAATTAGATATGCTCTATTTTCTCATCAAGACTTAGGAATATATTTTATTTAAGGCATATGAATCTCCGAATTGGATTTTACAAGAAAA
This sequence comes from Picea abies, assembly GCA_900067695.1. Taxonomy (NCBI): domain Eukaryota; kingdom Viridiplantae; phylum Streptophyta; class Pinopsida; order Pinales; family Pinaceae; genus Picea; species Picea abies. The sequence continues at coordinate 4,064 of CBVK0103486928.1, read as the reverse complement.
ATTGGCCATTGACATGAGATCTACAATGATCAACACATGAAAAGTTTAAGGCAATAGATGAAGAAGGAGATTGACTTGTTGGCATGAAAGGCCCCATGCCATCATGATTGATGTCTACTTTTTTATGTAATGTATGTAAATTTGGGAACTATATTGTTGTACATAAGGAAATAATGAGACTTCCCTGAGACCTTTTCCATGTGGGAGAAAAGAAAAATAAAGAAATAAATATAGTCAAATGAATTGGAGAGAAGTTGAAGCACTGGGAACACCTGACCTTCTAGTTATCCTCCCAGTCAACTCAATCCTCTATATTAAGTTTGCCCACAATGAGAATAGGGTTCTTTGGCTATGAATTATGTAGATAGGCTAGCGAGATGTCACTAAGGACCAGAGAGCCTATAACTTTCCCATTACTGAATAATAAAGAGTCTAGTCGAAGCCAAATGAATGTTGGTTTTCCCATTTGGGTTTTGATGGAAAATTTTGAGTTCTTTCTGTGTTAACCATATTTAAATTTCATTTTCTATGGATGTATTTGTCTACATTATAAATTAATGAATGATTAATGGGGTGTATTTTAATTTTAATGGTTATCTTTGCTTTATTTAGCAAATGGAAATTTGTAGTAGTTTTGACTTAAGCTCATTTTATATGAATATGGTCTTCATGGGTTCATAAGCCAAACTAACAACTGTTTAACCATAGTCATGCATTGACTTTTGAGTTGGAAATTGATGACCATCATTCCCAAGTTGTTGCTATTTACTTGGGGGTTTCTAATTTCGTTATAAGAGTCCTTTGGCACATTCTCGACTTTGTTGGGACTTTTCTTTTTCCCATAAATCATACACAAAGTATATTTTGAAATATGGGGTTGTCTGGGTGTTTACTAGCTACCCAGGGACCATATACACCTTTTGACAATCTATCAGCTATCAATTTCTCCCCCATACATTTTTCTCTATCAACGAATTTTAAAAATTGACTTCCTTACTTTTTTTGTTGCTATGGGTTACCAAAACTACCCTGTGAATTTTTATGCGTCATGGGTTAGTAGAATTTCCTTCCCAAATGTTTTCCTTCACAATTGGTTGTCAAATTCACCCTTTGAGATAAACTCTTCTTTGTTGGTTGACCCAACTTGCTTTCATTAATTTCATCTCCACCATTCGTTGTTTCATCTTCCTTAATTGATCATCAACAATTTCCAAGTCAACAATATCCACCCATGGTTTTTTTCATTTGGTCGATTTGACTTGACTTGGTTGGCCCAAATTTTGTCGAATTGACTTGATCAACTTTCCTTTGATCTGAGTCAACTTGGTTAACTTGTATTATTTCTAATTCGACTTTATGAATTTCAACTTCATCATCATTTGGTTGATTTGACTTGGGATGGTCGACGGGTCAATTTCCTAGTTGACTCTACTTTGGCTTGGAAAGTCGAGTTTCTATAATCTAATGAGAATAATTATTATACTTATTTTGTAGAGGAATCCATGTTGGTGAGAAGGATAGGCTGTAAGCCTTTCATTTATTGATTAGTATATCTACCATGCACCTCATAAAGACACTAAGAATATGTGTTCCCTCATGAAACCTATTGATCCATATTTTATGAGCAGAACGAAATGAATACAGATTATTATCAAAAGATGCTTAACACAGAATAATAGATATACAGTAAAACTGGTTTCTATTCAATAAGGAAATAAGCTGAAATTGTAAAATGTAGCGGAAAACAAGCTTGTTAGAATGGTGGCGTCTTATCTTTGAGAAAACATGTAGTGGGTGCGCTCATTCGCAAGAAGATGATTACAATAAGGCTCTCTAGGAATTTTTATAATAAATAGGAATGTCAAAAACCATAGAAATCCAAAAACCCAACCCTAGGAGATGAAGTGCCAAAAGTTATGTGGGCCCAGTTTGGGTAAGTTAGTACATCATCTTCCCAGGGTTGTAACTTTTGCATACGATCTTCGTTTTAGGCAAACGATAGCCCGTTGGAAAGGTCTATTTGAGGAATACACATGTTGTTTTCAAAATATAACTTCGTCTTCAATGTAATTGTGGAGAGCCCTAAAAATGTTGTTTATGGCCTCAAAACGACCCCGAAAGTCAGGGACCAGAAAACTAGGAGAAAAATGCCAAACTGGAAAACTTCTAAAATGAGCCAGTTACAATAGGTAGGAGGCCACTGAAATCCATATGGATAAATCCTCCCCCCTTAGGAATAAATGGTCTCCATTGCATTGTTTTCCCCCATTATATGAGGAAATTTCTTTTGAATTTGTCCCCAGGTGAGCCACTTTCCTTAGTGCAGGAGTTGCCCTACTTTGACAACTCGATAAAGCTAGATCCTTTGTTGGTGAGTGACCTTGACCTATTTTTACACAATATGATCACTGGATTCCTATTGTATGTAGTCTGGGTTGAGCTATGTTATGTCAGTTGTTCTGCTATCTCTGAGGTGTCCAATGATGGTGGGAAATAAGGTCGAAGGAGATCCATGTTGAACACTATATGCAGGCCAAGGAAAGGAGGAATGTTGAGCTCAAAAGAATTATCACCCACAACCTTGGTGATGGTGTACGACCCATAATGGAGTGGGAAAAGCTTCTGATGGGGTCTTGTAAGGTGTTCGTTCTGCAAGTGCAACCAAAATTTGTCGCCCACCTAAAACTTATGTGGCACCCCGTGTTGATCATGGCGTTACTTGTACTTGTCATTAGACCTCTGTAGGATATCTTGAACCTGTTGGAAGATGTGATGGATCCACTCAATGAACTGGGTGGCTTTTTAATCTTCAGTTGGAGCCAGAGATGAGTCGATTGAGTTGATCGCAAGGGGTAGTGCAACATCTATGGGATCCAGTGGTTGGAATCCCAACCCCACCTGAAAGGGGTTGTGTTCAATTGAGTTATGCAGGGATTGGTTGTAGCTATGATGGACATAGGGAATACTCTCATCCCATGTGTGAGGGTGCTTGGAATTATACATGCGTAGGATATGCATGATCATTCGATTTATGACCTCGGTTTGACCATCTGTCTGGGGGTGGAAGGTCGTGGATTTGGTGAGCTTGGTGTCGAGAAGTGACCAGAGGCTCGACCAAAATGTGTAGAGAAATTGATTGTCTCAATATGAGACAATGGTTTGTGGGATTCCAAAATGTAACCAAACTCGTTCAAAGAAGACCTTGGAATTGGACTCTTCTCTGATGCTCTTCTTGCAGGCGGCCAGAATCGCCATCTTGGAAAAGCGATTAACAACCACAAAAACAAAGTCATTTCCTCTCTTGGTGGACATGAGGCTCGACATGTAGTCCATTGAGATGGATTCCCATGGCCTGTCAGGAGTAGGCAAAGGGGTGTACAGGCCCTGTTTCTTAGTGGTCGGTTTGGCAATAGCACAGGCAGTGCAGGACCTGATATACTTGCTGACCTCTAGTCGAAGTTTTGGACAATAGAAATCTTTTTGCAGCATTGCCACTATATTTTTTATGCCAAAGTGTCCTTCCACCCGACTGTAGTGGGCTTCCCACATCATCTTCGCTCGCTCACTTGATGGAATGTAGATATGGCCCAGATGACACAAGAACCCATCTTTAAGATGGAAATTAGTGACAACTGTGTCTGCGCCCAACATTTGGTAAGTGGTGGTGAAGTACGGGTTTGTCTCATAGAGTTGGTGCCATCTAGAAGTCTCATGGTGTTACACATTATTTTCATCATCCCTATGACCGTTAATGATGTAAACGTATTTGTTTCCTTTAGAGGGGTAAGTGGCCTGGGTTCCTGAAGAGAGAAGGGAGAAGAACTTTTCCTAAGAAAAGAAGTTGCATTTTCCCTTGTAAAAACCCTATAAAAAAGGAATTTCGCAGGTTGCTATATAGGCAGGGTGTGAGAATGCTTGATTCTCATAGGTTGCACCATAGCTAGGTTGCGAGATGTTCGTAGGTTGCTCTATAGGAAGGGTGCGAGAATGCTTACACGTGGGAAAAATGAGCATTTTCTTGAATCTTCTAGAAGGAGAAACTTCCATGGTGAGGTGGCATCCGA
>CBVK0103486927.1:0-12414 GCA_900067695.1 Picea abies | reverse complement strand
AACTTATAAAAGGAGAGGAGCTCTCATGGAGAAAGTTAGCTTTGGTTAGCTTTGGAGCTTTTGGGATTAGCTTGGATTGAATTGAGCTTTAGAGATTTTTAACTTGGCTAGATGAGCCACTTTGTCAAGATAGATTGTGAATATTATCAGATCTGTGCTCTCAGAATTCTTGGAGTGAATGTGTGTGGGGAACGAAGGACAGTTGGAAGGGACCTTACGACATCAAGGCCATGGTTGTAATCTCTCTTTCACATTTAATATGATTCTTTCCTATAAAGCTTGTTGTGTTTTATTGGATGATTCCATGATCACATACATAGATTTATATTGAGTTTATGCTATTACTATCACTTTGGTTGGTTGAATTCTTTTGCAGGTTCATCATTGTATGAGCATTGGAACGGAGCTAGGATGGTGATGGTGAGAGGAAGCGACATTTAAACGGTATGTCACTCATCCCTCTTTAGTTAGTAAATTCAATATTTAAGACTTAAGGAAAGCGTCATGTTCTGGTGTGTTTTGTTCTAGATCTAGGTGGATCTAGGGAGATCTGTTAGTGTCCACACCTACAGATTTGTTCGATAACACATAGCCACATGATTCTAGCATCGTGGTGAGTGTCGTGACTAGTGGTTTGCTGAGGCAATCAATGACGTAGTTGGTGCTTCTTGTTTTATACTTGATGTTGAGGTGGAATTGCTGCAAGTATGTGGACCACTTCTAATGGTGATCATTCTGCAATTTTCCCTATGTCTATATGAACTACAGTGGCTTATGATCAATGTGGACGACTTTATCCTTCCCAAGAATGTAATGTCTCCATTGGCGACAACTTTCACATTGGAGTACATTTATTTTTCGTAAGTAGGGTACTTAAAGACAACATACGATAGTGTCTCACTATGATAGGCCACAGGGTGGTCATGCTGAGTGAGAATGACGCCCACAACATAGTCTGAAGCATCTGTCTCGATCTCAAAGGGCTGGTGCAGGTCTGGTAGTGAAAGTATTGGGGTTGAGCACAAGCGATGCTTCAAATGATCGATTGATTTTTGTTGGGACTGGCCCCACATGAATTTATCCTTACCACCACCCCTGGTTACTTGGCTGAGGGCCCATGCAATATGGGAGAATACCAACACGAACCTATGGTATAAATTGGTAAGGCCCAAAAAGATCCAAAGCTCAGTGAGTGTGGTTTGGGATGGCTAGTCACGGATGACTTGGATCTTGGCTGGATTCACATGTACACCATGTTGATCAATGATGTAGCCCAGGTAATGGACCCTGTCCATGCCAAAGTATCATTTTTCCAAGTTGGCATATAGATTGTGCTGTCGTAGGGTGTGTAAAACCTGTTGAAATGTTGCAAGTGTTATTCCCAAGTCTTTATGTAAATGAGAATGTCATCCAGATACGCCACTACAAAAGTATTGGTGAATGGTCACAGGATATCATCCATCATGCTCATGAAAGTGGCTAGAGAATTTTTCAAACCAAAGGGCATGACCAACCATTCAAAAACACCTTCCTTTACTTGAAGGCAATCTTCCATACATCTATATGTTCTATCGAGACCTGGTGGTAGCCAGACTTCAGATCAATCTTACTAAAGTATTTGGCCCCCATGAGTTGATCAAGGAGGTCGTAGATTTTGCGAATCGAGTACCATTTTCTGACTGTGATTTTATTCAGCGCTCGGTAATCAATGCTGAGTCACCAAGTACCATATTTATTTTGTACTAGCACGATTGGGCTCTCGGAAGGTGATGAGTTGGGATGGATGTTCCCCTTATGGATCAGTTCTTGGATCTATCGCTTGATCTCCTCATTCTCTAACAGAGAGTGACGATAGACTGTCCTATTGGGAAGTAGTGCGTCGGGGGTCATATCAATGGGGTTCTTGACCTGGTAGTGCAGAGGTACCTAGGTAGGTGAGGAGAATATATCTGAGTATTCTTCCAGAACCTTGTCCACTTTCTTCTACTATGTGGAGAGGTCGGCTACAGAGACCTTGGATGTGGCTGTGATATTTTGCTCATTCTAAGAGAGAATGATGAAGAAGACAAACCTCCCCGTCTGAGAGATGACCTTCCTGCATTTCTTGGAAGAGATCAAGGAAATAACACTAGGTCGGACTGCCTTAGGTATCCTGTACAATTTCTTGTTTGAAGTAATAATAACAATACGAGGCCTAGACTCATATACAACATGGTGTTTCCATAAATATGGTTGGCCCAAAATAACATTACAAACTTTGAGAGGGGAAACATCACACAATACCTTGTCTTTGAAGAGCTTGATGTCGTATGACATGCGACATTGTTTGTTGATGTGGATGTCACTTCCTTGGCGGAGACATCCGATGGTGAAGGGTTGCGGGTGCGGCGTTGTCAGTAGGGCGAGTCGCTTGACAACCTCTGTTGAGATGAGGTTCTTCTAGCTACCTCTATCAACGATGAAGTGCAGCTGGGTGCTCTTCACCCACATATATGAATGAAAAATGTGCTTGCCTTCCTTTGGCTTGTCTAGTTCACCGAGCTAGAGCTTGGTGGTATAAACGGTAGCACTGGGTTATGCGTCAATGATCTGCCTCCCACTCTCTGGTTCTGACTCAGAGTCGGAACCCACATCTAATTTAGAGGCTTTAACCTCAGCCACTAGCGATTTATTTGAGAAATAATTAGTAGTGTTATGCTAGGGGCTCTTATGGAAGTCACACCACTTCCCAGTATCTTTGTTTGTCTTTCTAGTCTCCTTCTTTTCTTTTGGGATAGACTTGTTGTCTTGAGGCAGTCCGTCTTTGCTCTATCCTTTGTTCTGCAGGTTGTGGCTGCCCTTTCTTAGCTTTTGTTGTGAGGGTTTCCCAGGCCCAAATTGTTGCATCTTTTGTTTGAGCTTCTGCTTGATTTTGATGGCATATCGATAGGCTGTGCCCAAGGATGAGATGTCGAAAAAATCCATTTTGGCTTGGATGTATCTATGAACACCACTGCGATACTTGAGCACCAGATGTTGCTCAAAATATTTGATACCCAACATGGTCTACAAGGTATGGAAGATATTTTTGAACTCGGGCATTGCTTGGTCTCTTTCTTGCCTCAGTGTGGTCCATTTTGTGTACAGGTTGTCATAACTTCCAACAGAGTAGTATTGTTCCTTAATAGCATGCCTGAAGGAATCCCAGGTGATAGTGACTATAAATAATGAGGGTTCCTCTATTTCCTTCTACTCACAGAAATTTTCCCACCAATATTTGACATGGGGAATGAATTTGAAGAGAAAAAAGGTAATATTTTCCTTATTCAAGAAGTTATGGACAGAGAAATACCCTTCTAGAAAATTCAACCATTTTTATACAACATGTGCTTCTATCCGACCTTCAAATATAGGAATATCAAAGTCGATTTGTACCTTGAAGGGGGAGGCACCTCCGTTTGAGGAAGATGTGTCGCCTGTTGGTAGTCGCCAAAGGATTTGCGCAAAACTATCCATCATCTCATTCCTCTGTTGTGTGAGGGCTTCCTCGAGCCAAATTTTGAAGAGATATCTCGTCCCATCATCTTTCTTTTCTTCCGCCATGAGAGGTCACTTGGGCATGTGAGATCTTTTTTCCTCAAGAGAAACAAGCTTGAGACCCAATTCTTTGTACCCTGGGCTCATTGGGGACATGCATTAAGAATGACAAGGAGCAGACCGCTCTGATACCACTGATCCAGATTTTATGAGTAGAACGAAATAAATACATATTATTATCAAAATATTCTTGACGCAGAATAACATATATATAGTAAAATTGGTTTCTATTCAATAAGAAAATACGCTGAAACTGTAAAATGCAGCAGAAAACAAGCTTGTTAGAATGGTGGCAGCTTATCTCTGAGAAGAGATGTGACAGATTCACTCATTCGCAAAAAGATTATTACAATGAGGCTGTCCAGGCCTTTTTACAATAAATGGGAATGTCAAAAACCCTAGACATCCAAAAACCTAACCCTAGGAGCTAAAATGCCAAAAGTCATATGGGCCTAGTTTGGGTAAGTTAGTACATCAACTTCCCATGGTCGTAACTTTTGCATACGATCTTCGTTTTAGGTGCATGATAGCCCATTGGAAATATCTATTCGAGGAATACACATGTTTCCGTCAGAGTATGAATCTATCTACATTCTAACTATGGCGAGCCCTAAAAATGTTGTTTAGGGCCTCAAAATAGCCTTGAAAGTCAGGACCTGAAAACTAGGAAAAAACTACCAAACTAGAAAACTGCCAAAATGAGCTAGTTGGAAATGGTGGGAGGTCACCGACATCCATCTAGATAACATGTGTAGACACTTTTTGTAATATTCCAGATATAAAAAGTATGCATAACATAAATAGAATTCTAGAAATGGCAGATGAACAACAATATAACCAGAACAACACCACAATAATACCAAAATGATACCCGAATAACACCAACAAGAGAACTTTGATTACTGAGATCAATGTTCACTTGCCTCTTCGAGGGGGAAACCTCCAGCAGAGAAAATCTCTATTACAATAATATCCAAGACAAAATTTATCATACCCTCGACTTCTATTTATACTAAATATGTCTATCAAAATAACCATCTAGAGGAAGATCCTTCTAGAAGCAGAAGCTTCTATTACGTCTTCTTACATTGGACTTAATATTCCTTATTGCTAGGCCTTATTAATATTGACATTTATTACATTAGAATATATTATTCTACCTATATGAGGGGTTAGGTCCCTAACATGTCCTCCCCCTTAAAAATAGACTTGTCCTCAAGGCTTGAGATGTGGAAATTGTTGTAGAATGGTAACTGGTTCCCAAGTGGCGTCTGTTGGAGTTGTATCTTTCCACTGGACTAGCACTTCCTTGATGGTTCCTTGACACAGAAGACACTCATGCTGGTCCAAAACTGCTTGTGGATATAGCTAAATGGAGCCTTCTTCATCTAAATCGGCAAGGTTGGTTTGAGTTTGGCACTTAGTTCCAATCACCTTATTTAAGCAAGAAACATGAAAAATAGGATGGAGCTTAGAATGACTAGGAAAATCTAACTGATAGGCCACCTGTCCCACATGCTTGAGAATGGTATAAGGACCATAAAATTTGGGCGCTAGTTTCTGACAATGGTCAGCCTTAAGGTAATTTTTCTTGTAAGGTTGAAGTTGAAGAAACACCTGATCCCCTTCTGCAAATTGACATTCAAAGTGACCTTGATGTGCTTGTTTATTCATGTGATTATGGGCAATAACCAAATTCTCTTTGAGGGTATGGAGAATATCCTCTTGAACTATAAGTGTTTGGTCAACCGCCAAGACCTTCGATACACCTGGCAAATATGAGAGAAATGAAGGTGACTTTTGTCTATATACCACTTCAAAAGGAGTCATGCGGGTAGATGTATGGTATGAAGTGTTGTACCACCATTTAGCTAGTGGTAACCATTGAGCCCACTGATTTTTCTTTTCCGAGGAAAATCACCTCAAATATGTTTCCAAACACTTGTTGACAACTTCAGTTTGACCATCAGTCTGGGATGATAAGTTGTGCTAAGATGCAATTGGGTGCCTTGTAGCTTGACAGTTCTTGCCAAAAAGTGCTAGTGAAAGTTGGGTCGCAATCAGAAACAATAGAATGCAACATGCCAAGAAGCTTGAAGACCTGATCCATGAAAATTTGAGCCACAGTGGATGTTGTAAATGGGTGTTGAAGAGCACAAAAATGAGCATACTTGGAAAGACGATCAACTACCACCATGATGATTGATTTATTACCTGATTTAGGTAAGCCTAAAATAAAATCCATAGATATATCCTGCCAAATAGTAGGTGGAATCGAAAGTGGTTGTAGTGTGCCAGGAGATTTGAATGTTTTTCCCTTGTTGCGTTGACACACATCATATTCAGCCAAAAAATTACTAACGTCCTATTTCATACCATCCCCCAAAAAAGAACGTTTGACCCTGTGATAGGTTTTGGTAAACCCAGAGTGCCCAACTGTGGGTGTAGCATGAAGCTCAAAAAGTACCGTGGATTTAAGTTTTGACTGTTTACTTAAATACAAATGACCTTTGTATCTAAGCTCATCATGGAGCCAAGAGTACCCTGGGGAAACTGGAGAATTGGACTGCAATTGTTGTATCAGATGCGAACTTTTGGGATCGTGTAGCCATTCCTGGCGAACAGCTTGGATCCAATTTGGTACAATGAAGGAGAGAGAAAAAAGGGACCCTTCATCTTCATATTTTTGGGAAAGAGCATCTTCAAACACATTGTCTTTTCCTTTCTTGTAAATGATCTCATAATGATATCCAAAGAGATTAGTCACCCATTTTTGTTGCTCTAGGGAGGAAACATGTTGTTCCAGAAAATACTTGAGGCATTGATGATCTATCTTAATTTGGAAGCATTTCCCCAATAGATAAGGGAGACAAAGATCAATGACGTAGCCCCTCCTCAACCTGCGGGTCAGGAAGTCCACGTACACAGGATCGTTCTTCTCTCCTTGGCCCGAAGAACTCTAAAACGCTCTTCTATATCCCTTTCGGGAAATCTGCACCCATAGTGAAACCTCATGAGATTCCTCCCTCACGCTTTGGGGAATTGGACTTCATGATATCGCGAATCCTCTGGTCGAGCGCCTGCTCACTATAACCCCCGAATTCTGAACTTCCGAAATAGTCAACTCTGGATTTTCGGCTTTCGCGAGTTCACGAGTTGCGATGACATGAAACTCTGCTCCACGAACCCCGAAATCTCAATGCTATATTCCCCAAAATCTCGAAATGTCAGACTCCGACATGTTTCTCGGCACTAGCCCCACAACTATACTCCTCGCCATTTCGGGACTTTGCACTTCGCGAGTTCACGAGTCCTTATGCAAGGCTTTCAGAACTTCGACTCGTGAAACTCCGAAATGGTCAACAGAGTTTGATTTCGTGCCGATAGTATGGAACCTATCCTCCTCGTTGACACCTCTGGCCCCACACCATCATTTTAGCCTTCGAGACTTCACGTTTCATGATATCGTGATTCCTGTTGCAAAGTTTATAGGACTTCCACCTACGAAACCCTGATATAGAATTCACGGGTAAATCCAATGGCTCCTGTGGATTGGATCTACGGTTCTCTTCCTCCTAATCTTAGAAACTTTCGAAGCACTCGTTATAACTTCCCTGCTCCTCCATGAGATCTAACAGCTCACGGGACTTCACAGATTCTCCACAGAGAATTCTGACCATCCGTCTCTTCCTCTGAGAACCTCTGCACAAACTATACAAGGTGTCTTCTCTCCGTGGAACTCGTCCTCCTGCGGTCCCTTGTCACTACGCCTTCCTTCAAACTTTCAAGGTACTTGGCCTTCTTTTGACTCTGCGCACATCTGCAGTAGCAGTCTCTCAATACTTCGCTCAGGTTTGCAACCCTGAGACTTCACTCGGCCTGCGCACTCCTTGCACGGCTCCTGTGCCTAACTGCACTTCTAAGTGAATGAGAACAAAAGTTATCTAGTCTGATCTTTCAGAGATGACCCTCTGATCCCTTTGTTGGCGCACTCCTTGCGGACAATTAAACTGCACTCCTTGCAGGAACTCTTGCTCAGATAGAGAAACAATTGAAACTCATTTCCCTTACTCTCCCTCTCTCTCAGATTTCAAACATTCAACAAGAAATCATTCATACATAGCATAAAAGCAATTGCATGACAGAAAGAGTAAAACATTCATGAGCATAGCATTCAAAATGCATACACAGATAATATATGAACACCATGAGTCTGAATCACAACTTTCTTGTATTAATTCAGAACTTTTGTACATGGAGTCTGCTACACAGCTCTCTACTTCTCCTCTATGCTCTTCATAATCCTCTCGTTACAATACACAATGAGGGTGTCTATATCCCATTTCCCTCTCTCATTCTAAAACTGTCTAATCTAGAATTAAATTCTATCTACTTGCATTAATTACTATAAATTCCTTCTACCTACTAAGGACGAGAGCGTATCACTCAAGGTTCGATTACATTTTACAAGGGCGCTCTTTCTTAAATGGTTCATTAATATTTTAAGACATTTTAAAAATTTGTGCTAAGCGCTTTTCCAACTGTCTTTGGACTCCGCGCTCGCTCGCTTGAGATGCTCCTGCATCATACTCTCTAGCTAGAAAATTTTCATGGGCTCCTTTCCATGAGCTCGTGTATGGTTTGTCCATGCCTCTGGATCTCCGCTTCGTTCTCCCAGCTAGCATCTTCAACTGGATGGTCCTTCCATTTGACCAAATATTCAAAGTATTGCTTCCACCTAGTCTTCTTACTCACTCTTTTATCCAGTATGCGCTTCATCTGCAGCTTATCTGCAACCGGCATCTTCTTTGTCCACTGGATCACTGGCTGTTTATTTCCTGTCCCTGCTTCCTTAGCTTTATATGGGTACAAATCTAAGATATTGAAAATCAGAGAAATTCCAATCCTGTCAGGTAATTCAATCTCGTAAGCATTCGCCCCAAATTTCTTTAAGACCTTACATGGTCCAATTTTCTTCATATTCAACTTATTATATGTTCCTCTCGGGAACCTTTCCTTTCTCAAATGTGCCAGAATCAAATCACCAACCTCAAATTTAAGTTGTCTCTTGTGTTGATCTACTCTGCATTTATATTCCTGGTTCGAACTCTGCAGTCGCTCCTTCACCTGGTTGTGAAGTTCCTTCATCACTTCTATGAAATCTTCTACACTAGCGCTCGTAGTTGCATTCTGTTCTTAGTCCCTCAACTCAGAAATCCCTCTCGGCTGCATTTTGTAGACAATCTGAAATAGACTCTGCCCTATGCTTCTGTTAACTGAGTCGTTATAACCAAATTCTGCCTGTGGTAATTTGTGTTAGATTATAGAAGATGGTGTGCTCATTTTACCATTTATGATACCCTCATCACCCAACCATAGGCCGAAGCCTCCCTCCGAACACCTTAACCTTGACCTGAGAATTCCTCCAGAAGAAAACCCTAGGCTAGATAGCCAAACAAAGAGCAGCGCATCTCTCCCCAAGGATAGTGCAACACAAAAGACTGATCAGATAGTCCCAAACCCTAGCCAAGAGATATCCAAACCAAATACTGAAACTTGCTTCTACTGCAGCTGCACCTGCAACCCTCCTCCAAACCTGCGCACCAACTGCAACTGCAGTGCGCACCAACTGGGAAAACTGCAATCCTGAGATGTGACAAATGAAAAACTGGTGCCCTATATTTATAATAATCCTGCCAGTTTACTGGGGCCAAATTCTCCTTCTGGGTAGTGTCTGTTCAGTATATTATTATTATTTCTGGCCGACTTCTTCTCTTGGAGGCTAATAACCTAATATAAATTATCTTCTTGAGCCGAGAAGGCTTCTAGGGTTATTAGCCAATTCATTAGGGTTTCTCTTGCTTCCCAGAGTCTTCTATTCTCATCAAGTTCACACATGTGGGTAAATACCTCCCGCAGCTACCATAATATTAACACTTCCTCCTAGCTAGAGAGGTATTTACAGGTAATGGACTTGAGCACAAAACATCATACCATTTACCCGGTAGCATCAATATAGTCATCTAGACTATTTCATGAATAGATCATGAGCATCACCATCACATCAGCTACATCATCTCTCGAAACCATACTTCATCTGAGTAATATGATGCTAGATAAGTCACTCTCACCATGGAGTGATACAAGAGGAGTAAAATCTCTGAACTGTTTTCCGTCTGGAAAATCTCTGTTCATCATTCATCTGAATGATCATCTCTAATAATCTGCTGATAGTCTTCAAGGCAATTAGAACAAGGATAGAACACACCTGTGTCTATTCATAGTAGTACACAACTACAATCTAGTGGTTAACTACCACATCAAGTAGGACATAAGTACTTGATCAACAACGTATAGTTGCGAGCAGTGAAACACATTCACCACAGTAGTCCTCATCTACTATCCTATAGTCTTCATAACAAACATCTGAGAGCATCCTGCATAGAAACAATGTTATGATAAAAAATGTATCATCTGGGCCAATCTTTCACTCACGTCTGTGAGATCTGAAAGAATGTCTGCCCTCAATATATAACATCAATAATAATCATTTGGGCCAATATTTCACTCACATCTGTGAGGTCTGAAAGAATGTCTGCCCTCAACATAGAATATCAATAATAGGCTATCTTCCCCATTCTTCTCAACCAAGGAAGAAGGATTGTTTCTGATTTCTGAACCTAGACCATTTGCCACCCTGGGCCATTCTTCCGACACTAAACAAAGTGTAACCTGGAGAGAATGAGTCTGCCCTCGAGAAATGCTTGGACCATTCCTTACCCTGGGCCATTCCTCCGACACTAAACAAAGTGTAACCTATAGGGAATGACTGTCCTAGACTATTCCCCACCCTGGGCCATTCCTTCAACACCAAACAAGGTGTAGCCTAGAGAGAATGAGTCTGCCCTCGAGGAATAACTGTCCCTAATTGCTGAGCCTGGACTACTCCCCACCCTGGGCCATTCCTTCGACACCAAACAAGGTGTAACCTGGAGCGAATGAGTCTACCCTCGAGGAGTAACTATCCGAACCATTCCCCACCCTGGGCCATTCCTCCGACACTAAAAAAAGTGTATCCTGGAAAGAATGAGTCTTCCCTCGAGGAATGTCTGTCCTACATCAACCTCCAAATGGACGATTCTTTGAAACTTCTCACAACTGTGAACTTCAAAAGAATGACTACCTGGCAAGGCAGACCATTGTACTTGACCACTACTCAGAGTGACTGCTAAGAAGAATGACTGTCCTAGACCACTCCCCGTAATGGGAAGTCATTGTCTATGATACATCAACAATCAGTCTGCCTCCCATGTTAACTACAATGGGAAGCCACTGTCCGTCAGAAATCTCAATCCACTTTTCGAACAGGAAAGCATCTGTCCAATCTAGACTTTTACAAAGATAAATGCTCCCTCCTAACTGGAGAGTTATTTCAATCACAAAAATAAATGTTTGTGTACCTTCTTTTATCTTGGAGAGTCTTCCCTTCCGGTTAATAGAGTTATTTCCATGAGCTCTAGCTTGAATATGCAAGTTCTTTCATCTTGAATATGGGCTTTACCAAAATGTATGCTTATCTACTCAATTGTGGAGATATGTATTGGAGAATCACTTTCTCCTTTCTGGACTTCATCATGGATAATGTAATGATTGTACTATAGTCTTGAACACTATGAAGGCTTCTTGTAGATGTGAACAATAGAGTATATCATAGTTGGAGAACTGGAACATATCCATGTGGTACTTCTTCTGTCATCATGAGATATGATCTTCTGAGTAGTCATCTTGATGTTATAGGAAATCTTCACCATGCTTCTGTTGTGCACTGGAGGTTCTCCACCAAGTTGTCGTCTTCTTATCTGCATACAGAAGTATCTTTCTGGTATGCCTCAAAGTCTTGAGATTTCTCTGCATGAGCTCTTTACTCAATTTCTTCTGGAGAACATTCTTTGCATTCATCTGATGTAGAATTCTGACTTATGGATGTTGCGGATAATATAGAGATAAGTCTGGTGTACTAGAACAATCAATCATCATATTCTCCTCCCTCCATCTGAGAGAACCTCTAGTTCTGGATCTCACAATGCTTTCATTCATAATTCTTCCGTACACCGTTCTTCATCACGACTTTCAATTATTTTGCTTGATTGCTTTTAGTGAGTTCATATCAGGCTGGTAGTCTTGTGATTCTTGATAGAATGGCTGTTTGTTCTTGAATCCTTATGTTCCTCTTCATGTTTTTCTTTTACTTTTGGGTCCATGGAGTTTCTTATAGATTCCATGTCCTAGAGATTCCAATTCTTACCTTCATCATTGGTTCACGGATCTGGATGGACAACCAGGAATACTTTAAGGCTACTCTTCGAAAAGGTCTTCTTCTGCGGTTGAGATGAACACGCACTATCTTTTCATGGATGCTACCATGGATATATATGTTTCATCATCTTCAATCGATCATAGGATTAGCTCGCTCCTAATTCTTGCTTCATGTAAGAGTGTATATAATCTGCTCCCTTCGTCTGACTGAGTCCATGCTTATGTCTCTGTCCTTGTTGTCTTCTACAATATATAATAGAGTCCACACTTCCATATGCAACCTTATTGTCTTCTGCAATATATAATTGGCTTTCTTGTCTTAACAGAGTCCATGCTTCTGCTTTAGTTGTCGTCATAAGTCTTTCCCCAATTTCTCTTGATGTCTGACTTCTAAGTCTCTTCAGGATTGATTCTGATTTCAATATTATCTTGTAATGTCATCCACATGATTTGTATTTCATCCTTTCATATGTATTATCTAATGATATTCATTTTTATCTTGTTGTTCTTCCATAGGTATAG
>CBVK0103486914.1:3039-14409 GCA_900067695.1 Picea abies | reverse complement strand
AGTGTGTTTAGTAATTAGTTAGTTATTTCTCCCTTTTATTCGTTTCTTTTGGGATTCTTAGATTGGCTAACGTAGCCATTAAACCCATCAGAACGAGTTACACCAAACGGCTTGGGTTATTTAGACAACCCTGGACCAAACTCTCTCTTCCAGTTGACGGACAGTCAATTTCGCCCGTCAACAGGTACCTCTAAATATTAACTTGTTTATGCTTGATGAAAGAAACATATTTTAGCATCTCTAGGAACCTCCTTTCATACTCATCTATGATCATACTCCCAATCTTGAGTTCAAAGAATGCCTTCATCTTCTTATCATAGTATCGTTTAGTTAAGTAATTCTTTTGAAAATACCTTTTGAATTCTCTCCAAGTAACCTTTTTCTCATCAATTCATAGTATCGTTTAGTTAAGTAATTCTTTTGAAAATACCTTTTGAATTCTCTCCAAGTAACCTTTTTCTCATCAATGTGTTGCACTTGCATAAACTGATCCCACCACATTGATGTTTTTCCTTTGAGTTGATATATGGAAATTCTTCCTTATGCCTATGAAGAGTAGTTATGCAACTAAAAATACTTTCTCATACCCAACATCCAGGTCTCAACATCCTCATCCTTCTTTTGTTCTCCATCAAATGTAGGTGGTTTGATTTTATTCATTTCTCCTTGTAGATAATCCACCTCAAACTTCTTCTTATGCTTCTTGTTGGAACCAAGCCAAAGTGGAAAGAAGGATGATCATGGGGAAGAAAGCGTGTAGGAAACTGAAGTGACAACTGGAAAAATATCAGCACGTGTGAATGCAAGAAAGTGTGCACAGAGGAAAGCGACAGCTGGAGGACGAACAACACGCGCATGGGAGAAAAATCTAGCGTAAGAAGGGTTAGGGTTTTTGTAATATTTTGTAAGTGGATGAAGAGCCCAAAATGTATAAATATAGATACGAAAGTATCATATAGGGTTGTTGATTTTAGGTCAGTTCTTTGTGAGGATTACGTTTTTTATTGAGTGATTTTTTCGATTATTGTTGTTGGCGATACGTGAAGGGTTTTTGAGTTGTATGAACCGAGTGTTGTAAGCTGTTGAGAAAGAAAGATATGAGGAAAGGTAGATCTAAGGATTAGACCATAGGCTGTAGATCTTGTTGCGATCTAGTTCACCTCACATAGATATTACCCACTTTTGCAGAGAACTGTAAGAGCGCGACGCAAGGAAATCAAGAACTACCATAATAAAAGAGCCAAGAGCCAAATCTTTGTGGACGTAACCCAGGAGGGGTGAACCATGGTAATATCTGTGTAATGTGTTGAATGTTTTCATATCTTTAACTTCTTTCAACAATAGATGATTACAATTGATGAATAACCAAATGCATTATTAGAATCTATTTATATTTTGAGTTATATGCATGTGATTCCTAGGAACACATAGATTACAGTAACAGCTCGCAGAACAAGGCCTTGATCAAGGAACCATTTATCCCCTACTCTGTCCTAGGCTATAAACACCTGAGTCTTACAATCAACCATCTATAGCTATCTCGGGTGAGACTGCACAGTACCTTCCGCATGCTGCATTGCCTTCTGCTTTACTAGGAGGGCTGATAGCTAGAGGCTTTGTTGGAACCCTGAATGACATGAACCCTGAGTCAATAACTTAGATAACCTAAGAAGGGAGTTGATTAAACCAACAAATGGTCCCATTGCTAGGTTAAGAGGAACAAGATAGGAATGAGTATATGAGATAGAGTGGACAAGAACCATTGAAGAAGCAATGAGCCATTAGAAGGGAATGTGGAGACCTTGGAACCCCACGTGATTTACTCTTCATAACTTCCTTGTCTTTTAAAATGCATCCGTTAACTGTTTACTTTTTAACATTTACCTAATCATATTAAGAAATTACTGTAACAACATTTACCTAATCATATTAAGAAATTACTGTAGCACCATATAATTGCAGCGCGTTTCATATTTGATGGCTAACCAACCCACCAAACGTTACATTTTCGAGCATGGATATCTTTTGGCATTCTCAACCAATACCTTTCAGCGTTCTCAACCGCGAGTTAACAGCTATGCTAGTGATATTCTCTCCTGTGTAATTCCGTTCAAATACAGCATAAAATTTGACGGAATCCATGATTTTCTTTCATAAATCACCCATTCCTCGTACAAGCTAAGCAAACCTTCCAAAATAATTACTGTGGCTCGTCTCCGTAATTTTAGGATATTCCCTCCCGTGAAAGTCCGTTCAAATCCGACATAAAATCTGACCTCCAGTTGGGAACCCATGATTTTCATTAAGAAATCACCCACTCCTCGTACGAGCTAAGCAACCCTGCCAAATAATTACTGCGGCTTGTCTCTCTGATTTTGGGATATTACCTCCTGTGAAATTTTGTTCAAATTCGACATAAAACTTGACCTCCACAATGCTTTCACTCTTATTTAGGTTTTGTTTAAGAATGGATGAATTAAATCAATTGAATTTAAGTAAATTAACATTACAGTGGAGTTAACACTAAATTGGGGAGTTAACACTAAATTGGTGTATGAGATACTTTAGTAATTTAGTAATTTTGTAATTTTTTAGCAGAAAACAAAATTGTAGTCTAAATGTTTTAAGTTTTGGTAGAGGATATTTTCTGTTTGTTTTTGCCTGAAATCTGGTGAGAAATTGTTGGATCTACAGACTTGAGTAGCTAAAGTCTGTATATTCCGAATACCCCAAATTACAATTACAGAAATTGTTAGATCTACAGACTTGAGTGGCTAAAGTCTGTATATTTCGAATGCCCCAAATTACAATTACAATTTCGTCCAAATTTATATCAACTGATTCAACTAAAAAACAAAACTTAGAACATTTAAAAAAAACAAATATTCTTAACCACAAAATGGAATTTATTCTTAACCATTACACCATAATGTTTGTTAACCACAAAATAGAATTTCAAAATCTGTTTAGTAGTGAATTTGACGGATATAGATGGCGTATTCACTCACATTTCACTGTATATAACTGTCAAAATACTGATCAAATTCCATCGTTGGTTTACATACACCAAAAGATGTGGATGCATGATATTCACGTAATTCTATTGAATATTTTCGTTTTCATTCAATTTTTTGTTTTTGATAATAATTAATAACAAGGGTTTCGTGTGCTTAGTCCTGCCTTTTATATGCTTTAAAAATTAAAAAAATCTATTTTGATCTTTAAAAATCTATGTAAATGTCCAAAAGTCTAGCGGTTGCGCTTCAAGGTTGAAACCCTAGTCAGCAACCTTTTTCCTCCCAGAAAACTTCAGGAGAAATGAGTTAGAACGATGAAAATGACCCCCCAAAAACTGATTTTATATATACTATCACTCAATGGTTCTGTTTGTGAGGGGTTTTGTCCTTTGTCATTCTTCTTTTCAATGGCAGGTCAGCAGGAGGGTCAACCTAGGTCCAAGCTAGACTAGTCGGGTCTAGGTTAAACAGACTTGTTTCAATTGTGGGTAAGACAGAGTCGAAGAGTCTTATTACTTCCATGTTACCATCTTGACTTGCATACCAAAGCCAGTGAGCTTTTCCATCCTTAGCAAACCATTTAATCTCCAACAAACAATGGCTTTCCTACAACAAGGTACATAGATTCAGCCAGTGTGACCCAAACTGTGAAGCATTATTGAAATTAATAGGGAAGCAAAGCTCGTTAGCAGGCAAAGTTATGTGGTTGACAGTTTCTAATCTTGTGACCAATCATAATACTTGCATAAAATTTGGCTTAAGATACAAAAATGAACGACATAATTCTGTAATTATTGCAATAAAGTTCTCATTAGCAAAATTTGGGAAATAACTGCACAAAAATTACTACAAGAAAGAATTAACCTGAAATACAAACAATAATGTGCACACTTGATCGAAATCTTGTAGATCTTTATAGAAAAAAAAATGCTTGGAAAAATAAAATAACACTACAAAGACTCAATTAAAGATTTATATCAGTTAAAAAGGCTTCACTTTGACATAAAAATTGTTATGCAAGTGAACAATTCCACTGCCTATACTTTGTATCAATGTTCCCCCAAGTTTTTGGGATGTAGGAGCAGCCAAACATACATTGGGATGTCTGGGACACCTTCCAAATTTTATGGAAATTTATGAGGTAGGGGGTTGGCGAGATTCTTAGCATAAGGGGTCATTTCTAAAATTATTAAAAAAAAAACTAAAAATCTCAACAATAACAATTCATCCCATATAAATTAATCATTGTACAATGTAAATACTAAATTCAAATGTGTAAATAATAAAACACAATCACCAATATTATTATCATATTTCAATCAATGATACATACATATCAAAAGTTCAAATTTATAAATTATAACAAAATAAGTAACAAAGGCAAATCTTGGCTCACTCATCTCAAAGTCAAATACTAAATGACGTGTAAATGTGAAATAAGAGAGATATATTGGTAAAGGTGAATTAAGTTAAATGGTTTACTAAGTTTTTTGTTTATTTTTTTTCATGTATTTGGAAAAAAATTAATTGGGAGGGGTGTCCAAAAGTCCTCCTTTTTGCGAAACTTGTCTCACATCTCCACGGAACGTTTCTGAGTGCGTTTCGCGAAGTTTTGCAAAAAGGGGCATGGTGAAACGTTTCACCACGTGGCCCCCATCCTGAGGGCATGGAAAGCAAGGAGGGCATGCCCCTAACCATGCAGGATGCATCTCCATCGAACAGTGCTTTGTATGAAAAAATTAAAAAAAAAATTACAGACTCCAAAGATAAGAAATTGGACATAGAATCTATCATCTTCACCAATCATGCAAAGAGGTAAACCAGAGTGACTTGAGTTTATGTGAACAACTTGAACTCAATAGATCTTTCATTGCCAATTTTCTCATGCATATTGTCATTACAAGAATTGCTTGTCCGTAATAAAACTATGTAAGGATGCATCTTTAATAAAACAACTTGAACTCAATAGATCTTATGTGTTTATGTGAACAACTTGAACTCAATAGATTTTTCATTGCCAACTTTCCCATACATATTGTCATTACAAGAGTTTCTTGTCCATAATAAAACTATGTAAAGATGCACCTTTAATAAAACATCTCTCATGTATCTGATTGAAGTACTAGCTATTCAACCACCACATTTGAAAGGGTTACAATTTATATACTTGAAATTTCAAGGTAGGTATTAGCAAACATAACTGAATCATAATTGGCAAAATTGATTTTAGAGACTTCACTGACCCCTTCAAGCCAATGCACATATAGAAGGCCATGAATATTTTTATAACTACAAAAGCACAGTCAAACTTCTTTCATCCTATAAAAGATGTCATGCATTAGAAGTATTGAGTTTGCATCATCTTTGATTAATTCTTGCGAGTATGCTGTACTATTCTCAAGCTTGCCATGAATCCCACATTTCAACGAGCTCTTCAGACTAAACAAAAACTCTAACCTTTGTTATCTTGATGCTTTGCAATAGACCAAACCCATGGACTAGAAGACTAAACAAACGTCTAAAACCTTTTTCTTATATTCAGTGATAATAGTGCCTACCTCAACCCTCCTAATTCTAAGCCGTAGATACTATGTGGCTGTGATTCTCAATGACTCTTTCAATTATCAATCAATTGTATTCACTCACACATGCAACATGAACTAAGTTGTAAAACCAACCGTAACAATTCATTGCTGCAGACACTCATCAAATAGTGGGGTCTTACACTATGGTCAGATTTGAGAACAGACTCTTGGGATTAGAGATTGGAAACATGGGAGAATTTTCAATTTCTACACAACTAAAGCTTGCCCATATGGGCCCTAGTTTGCTTTCTTCTCCAACTCGCTTGGGAGATCTATTAACAATTTGTATTCTAGCATGTTGCAGAGTTCCTACTTATTAAAAGTTAGAGTAAAAGTGAAAAAGAGTCATTAGCTTTCAATGAAAATAGAAATTTCAAAACAATCATCAGTTGTCAAAAAGTCTCTCATACGAAGCACAGAGAATTTAAGAAGGAATAACAGGTACAAGAAGATTACACATTTATAAACAAATACAACTAACCCACTCACATTTCTACCAAAGACCATTCCCCGGAAGCAATTTGGAAAAAAGAAAGCTTTCTTTATTTACTATGTAAACAATGGTGATTTTGGCATGACATATACCAGAACAAATTGATTTATCATTTATCTTGTGCAATGATAATTATCCTCTCAGACAATTTCATACATTTTGAACTTCAAATTTTTATGTTCGGCAAAACTTGTGCAACAGTGTCTAAAATGAGCAGAACAGAAAAGATAATCTGAACCACCATCCCTGCTTGATTGTTTTTCTATATGTTACATTGATAAGAGAAAGATCCCTGCTCTACTCAAACACTAAGACTAATAACAGGGATAATCTTGGACAGTAGTCTACTCTATTAACTTCATACCTGTAAGATAAGCCTGGCATTGAATGATGGTCTTTCCCACACGGAAACCCAACACTACTGTGAAACCCACTTTCGCCTTGAGACCTGCACTATCATCAGCCAATTCCACATTTTTTACAATAATTTCCATATACATCTTGGAGAAGTCGGCCTTTCCTGACCTAAAAAGTATTGACCTTGGGATCAAAGCAGAATGCCAATCTGTGCACAAGCCATACCGGCTTTGCTAGTTTCAGGAAAGCTTAATGGAAAAGATTTCTTTGATGCACACCATTAAGAACATGATTCCTTTGATGCAAATTACCAAAAAAATGATTCATCCATCTTGGGATGAACAGTATGAAGGTACTTACTATGACAAAAATTGCCAAACAAGCAATCAGGCACCATGGCAAGGACATCAAATGGATCCTGGGATTGGATATCCTGTAATTGGGCCATGAATTCCTGTGTCTGCTATTCGGGATTCGAGATAAGAGGAAGAAAATTTGTAACATAGAAACTCACATTCTTAAACACACTGAACATTCTTTGGAAGACATAGGATTCAAAGGCATATTTCTTATGTTCTCTATTTGCATATAGGATGCCTGGATCAATATAATTGGAAGCAGCATCCAAATCCCACTCTGCAGTCTTCTTTGTGAAATCCTGAGCTGCCTTGGTTGCTGCCTCTACGGTAGATATTACCACTGAGTAGTCAAATAATAGAGCCATTAGACGGATACCCAACTCATCCTTGAAACTTTTCTTCCTTAATGTCTTCTCCAGATTCTCCTCCTTTTCAGTGGCTTCTCTAAGCTCTGAGTCCTTCCCCTGAATCTGGGCCTGAAACTTCTTCACCGTGACCTCATATGTCTTCAGCAACTTGAAAATTTTGACATTTAAAGTTGTTGGTACATGGATACCGGATTGATATTATGATTAAATGAATTTACATGATGATAATGCATGGATATGCATGGGTTTGTGTTATATACTAATCTACAAGTCAATAGGCTATGAAATAGCCAAAGAATAATGATGATGAAATGTTGATGTCGTGGACATCGACCAGGGAAGAGTATGGTAAGAATTTTGTATGTGAAATTATGTTGATTCAAATGCATTTCTATGATAAGTGGACAAGTGCAAGTTTTTCAAGTGGCGAAACTTCCCAAAACTGAATATGCGATGACAAAATTCCCAGCAAAACATTTCCACTATATGGTCCATGGTAGGGTGTTGGCACTAGTTCTATTAAGAGGGGTGGAGACATTTCCCACCGTGTATCCTCCAAAACCTAGAGTCATGGGAGGGCATTGTTAGCTCACGCTCCCCTAGACATGTGATGATGATTTTCAGTTGCCTATTGGAGAAGCTTGGTCAATAGAGTTGACAATTCCGCTTACGGGTTCTATTTAGAGGTAGGTCAATATAGTTGACTCTCCAAGATAGTCCAACATAGGGAGGATAGGAATGGAAGATGGAAGTTAGGGAGGAAGGATGAATAGAAGTAGTTGAGAGAGTGTGAGGATTTCGCCTTATAGTAGAATTTGTTGTTTTCCCTCTTTTTGAAAAGAAAATATGTATATATGTATATTTATAATTTCTTAACTGAACTACAATTATCTAAATGAATTTTTTTTGTGTTAAATTATTATAATTGAGAGATTTTGTGAACATTTTAAATGGTTTACTATCTTTTATAAAATGAATGGTCTTGTTGATTGGATTGGACGTATACATAAATTACTGTAGATGTGATATTTTTGTCATTAGTACATGTGCAAGTCTTGTATGTGCTAGCTACACATGCATTCCTTGCACATGTACACTAGTATGTATAAGTGCTTTTTTAAACTGATGATGTTGTTTATTTGATGTGGATGTATGAACCATGTGTCATTACCTTTGTATTGTAAATTACTCTAACTTTGGGATGAAGTTTCTTGAAGGGTGGGTTTATGTAACATCCCAAATTGATTATTCAATTTTCATAGTTTATAATTTAAATTTAATTAATTATTAAAATAAATTAAATGAGTCTTTTTTATTATTTTATTATTAAAAGGTATGTGAAGTAATTCAAGAAAGGATAAGGATGTTGGGGAATTAATGAGGGGGATAAGGTAGTTGGGGAATTAAAGGAGAGGAGAGGATAAGGAAGAGAAGAGAGGACTTGGAAGGGGGATCATTTTTTTTTGGGGGAAAATTCCGCAAGGGGAGGAAGAGGAGGAGGAAAAGGGGAGAACAAATTGTTTTGGGAACTCTCATGGGGCACTGTTGTTGCTGGGAAATTTGGGCTTGGGGGCCAGAAAACCACAAAGATTCTCGGAGCTAGGGAGTCAGAGAGGTTGTTCCTAGTTGGACGGGAGGTTAATATTCAGTTGGGCAGTTTGGACAAGCTCAAGAACAAGAGAACCAGGGATAAAATAAAATAATATACACATAGATGTATGTATTTTATGCATTTTATGTTGTTATTATGTTGTTGTTGATTATTATGTTGCTGTAAAGAAAATCATGAAAGGAAAACCTTGAACTAAATTGAATTTATTTTGTAAGAAGATGAATAGATTTTTATTTATTTTGAGGCTCTATATGAAAGGCCTTACATATGGTATCAAAGCTCGGTTTCAAAACTGAAACCTGGGTTGACCACCCACAACACTGGGATTTTTTTTTTGTGCCAACATGGTCTGCAACCTCTTCAATTGCAATCCGATTTGGGTTGTTACATGTCGGGGCTTCTCCTTCTCACTGCATGAATTCTTGAGCTCTGCAATGACCTATTTGCCATATTTATTTTCTCACTTTATCATAAGGCATGTGGGCTACTTGAAGTTGCGCATAAGCTGCCTTCGAGGCATAAATGTTAGCAAGTAGCTCAGAAATTAGAGTTTCTAGGGCTTCTGTCTTAGGGATTTGTTTTTCATCCGAGGGTTGTGGGTATACTTTCTAGAATTCATTCCCATGCTCATATGTTCCCTTCAATGTTGTTGTCACCTCGCTACTATTTTCATATGAGAGTTGTTGATTTTCTTCGGGAAAAATCCCAGTGCCACACAAACTACAAAGCCTACCAAACTTTATAGAACTTAGAAAACAAATAATACAATGGATACTCACGTCTCGAAAAACAAAACCCATTTGAAACATCAGTATATCATTTTATATTAAAATAAAAGAATATCAAAACAATAAACCCACCCTGGAGGCCCTGCTACATGTTCTTATGAATCCCAGAGGCAAAGGAGACCTTAAAGGAATCAGGTGCCCATAATGAGAGGACCTAAGTGCACCTGTGTCTGCCAAAGTCATTCAATGTTGGGGCACTCTTTTCCTTCCTCCACTTACTACCCATCACCGTAAACCCAAATGAAACTCACAAAAAAAAATATAGTGTGCCCAATGACTTGTCACATAAAAACCTGTGTAAAACCAATGTTTTTTCCCAGAAATAAAACATCTACACCCAATGAATCTTCACACACAAAAAAAAAACTGTCTATACCCAACATAATTTTCACAAAAAAAAATTATGTTTACCCAATGAATTTTCATAGAGAAAACCCTGTACACCCAATAGTTTTTTTCAACAATATAGAAGCCAAATGGATTTGCACAAAGACTAACTATCTAATTCAACGATTTCTTTGCACTGAAGAGACACCCAATTGGTTTTTGAGATATATCAGATATACCCAATCGCTTTTCCTGTATATATCCGAAGAAAAACCCTGATAATGTTGCAGATAATGATGGAGGGAAGTAAGTCTTCTTACCAGACCATGCCGGACGCTGCTAAGATAAGCGCTCTTCTAAACTCAAGCTCTCTATAGAAAGCACATCATAGGAATGTCCATAATTCTGTGAGTTTTGTTTGAGGGTTCGCATACTTGGCAGCTATATGACTGATGGATTTCCATATCTCTCTGTACTGCGCCCTGTCTCTCTGTATTGGGCTACGATGGATCTCCAAATCTTTATACTGTGTACTTTGCCTTGTCTTTGTGCATTGTGCCATGATGGATCTCCAAATCTTTATGCTGTGCTATGCCACCATAGCTCCAGAGCCAAGGGAGAGCACAGAGGTGTCGGCATTGCGAGAGCTCAAACCGGGGACGAGATCAAACTACTCCTGCAACATATAGAAGTAAATTTTGGTACGAGACATCACATAATTGAAAAGTTTCTATCTTAGTGAAACGTTGTATTGGTGAAAAGTTTTCTTCATCCTGACAAAGGAAAACTTCTTGGCTAAATATTTTCTTTTTTAAGGTAAAGTTCGTTTCATCATATTATTGTTGGAATGTTTTTTTTTTTTTCATAAAAAAAATTGACTCGATTTATATTAGGTATAAATCATTTACAAAATTCAGTTGCAATATTGTAAAATTGCTGTATGTTGGAATGTTTTCTTTGTTGTGAGGTGTTATACGAACCACAATTTATTTTTGCGCGATAGGAAGTTTTGTTGATTTGCATTGCAGAAAAACTTCACCATCATAATGTGTCACACTATAATTTGTTTTGTTGCAATACATAGTGTTTCAAACGCATATGGCACACAAAGTGATTTTTGTTGCAATATAGATGTCACACGAAAATTTCTTTTGCATGTGATACACATATTGCACCACGAAAATTTCTTTTGCACGTGATACACATATTGCACCTAATTTATTTTTCTTGTGATACACATGTGGCAAAAGTTTGATGAGGAGTGCGCATAAGATGATAATTTAAACCATTTGAGTTTTGCATCACACGAAATGCTTTTGAATATTTTCTTTTGAGAAAACCAATTTTTTCCCCTTTGAAATTTTATTTTAATTTTCGTGTATCTCAAAGTTTTTCACTTCCGTGCGATACAATGCATATTGCAAAGGTTTCCCTTTCCTTGCAACACAGGTTTTGTTTTTTAGG
>CBVK0103486836.1:0-13000 GCA_900067695.1 Picea abies | reverse complement strand
TTTAATTTTCAACTATTATGTTATTGGTACTATGATCTGAAATTTAATTTCAACATTAATTAAATTAAACAATTTACTTGTTTAATTAAGATCATAAACACTTTACTCACCTAAACTTAAATTTTATTTGGATGCAAATCATCAGAAAAATAGTTAAGAAATGAATAAACTCTTTGTAATAGTTAAGAAATGGATGAACTCTATGTGGACACTAATATTTTTTTATGTAGACACTAATATTTTTTTATGTAGACACTAATATTTGGGTATATTCTGTGCTTGATTTGCTGGTCTATGACTAGCTTACTTTCATCTTCAAGTCGAAAGAGGATACACAACAAGTTTTGAATACTCAATAAATAAGATGTGGGGCATTCTCCATTGCTATTAAAGAAGTGGAATCTATGCTTATCATATTTTATTTTATTATGTTATGATGTTATCACTGTTATGACATATATAATAATATAAAAAATAGAACTTTATTAAATATTTTTGAATAATCAAAATGAAAGTCAAGCACGTTTATTTCTTTGACAACTTTTTTGAATAATCAAAATGAAAGTCAAGCACGTTTATTTCTTTGACAACTTTGTTGTAATGACATATATAATAATATAAAAAATAGAACTTTATCAAATATTTTTGATTATTTCTTTGACAACTTCATTGCTACATGTTTTTTAATAGGGAAGATGAGAGTCAAGAACGTTTCTCCAATTTTATTTGAAGAATAAGAGTGTTTTTAATTAGGTGAAAAGTTTTATTTGAAGAATAAGAGTATTTTTAATTAAGTGAAATGTCTTGATCGTGAGCTTTTGGTTGGAACTTGGAGATTTTTTTTTGGAACAGATTTGGTTGGAGATTTTAACAACTTGATGGTAGTGACAAAGACGGCATCCTTTCGTTTTCTTTAAATATAATTTTTATTAATCTATATTCTAAAATATTTAACATCCTCACAATTGTAATATCATATTATTTACTTTTACCATTAAGTTAAGTTATCATAATAAATGAAGATAAAAAATCATTATTGATTATTAAAATAAATAAAAAATAATAATTTTATAATTAATAATAATTGTGTTTTAAATGTATTATTTAATTAAATATAAAACTAATATATTGTAGAGATTGTTGGGCTTGATTTGATGTTTTTAAAAGGTTAAGTCATATATTTACCATTTATGGATAATGGGGAAGTACTAAGAGGGTTTTCAGCTAGATGTAACACTAAAATAATGATTTGTTTTTTTGTGCTTTTTTGTGGTAAACAATAAAAAAAAAAAAAACACATAGATTTGCCACTAATTTACAAGGCAAGATCCCTATGCATTCCCAACCACACATAACAACTTAAAACAACATTAATCCCAAAGTTTTCAAAATATTCTACAAATTCCCAAAATCACTTCCACCTACCAAATTTCAAAAAACAAATTCTACAAATTCCCAAAATCACTTCCACCTACCAAATTTCAAAAAACAAATAAACATATAGAACATGTTCCCTTGAAAGTGATTTTCATCCAACTATGATATTAATTGAAATCTTGAAAAATCCTTTCATATTAATTTTTATTTTGATATAAATTAATTTTATTTTAATTAAAATTTATAATAGTTAAAATTATATATATATAATTTAAATTATTCTAGTTGGTACTAGTAGTGATGTACATAGGATTGCTTTAGTATTTCAAAGTTCGAAGTCAAAAGGTTCTCTGACATTACATAATACGGTTTACTACAAACTACAAAAAGGACATCCTAGATTTTCTCACAATTTACCACCTTGATAAAAACACTGAAAATTCTCACGACTTTACAAAACATTTCACATGAATGTAATACATGAAAACTATTGGCTTCTTCCTTACCAACATATAAAAAGGGAGAGTGTTATTACTCAATGTCCATTGGTTCGTTAAGTTGATGAATAGTCTCGTCTTCTTTCAATTTAGCATGAGCAAATTTAGTTGGGTCCTTGTTGTTAGATACCGATGAGAGAGAATCCTTGCAAAATTTCAGTGCTAAATTCTAAAGCATGCTACATTTAGCCTCCAAGATGTCCAACCTCTTTTTTTGGTGCACCAATAAGTTCATGATAGTTGCACGTTGAGAGACATTGTGGTGTTCATTCTCATGCACCTTGGAGGTTACAGAGTACAGAGAAGTCTTTGCCTAAATTCCTTTGCAGGAGACATGGTATAGCCAGAGTCCCCAACCCTTTCCTCTAATTTGTTATCTTCAAGGCTCGACACCAAGTGATCTCGATCGTAGGTACTCCCAAATCACTTTGTGCACATTCCATAGTCCCACAATGTTGACGTGGCTTCAAACTATAACATTCAACACAGAGAGCCAAGTGAGATGGTCACTCTTTTGGATGGACATGTTTCCATCCTGGAGCACTTCTTACAAAGTCTCTTTAAAAAATAAGCCCATTTTCAAAAGGTTGTGGAATGCCCTACCAATGTAACTATGTTGGAAGTTCTAGCTAGCTAGAAATATGATGGTTTTTAATCAAAATATGGTGAATCCAAATGTTGTGGCAGCCAAAGCAAAAGGGATCCTTGCAGAACACGTCAACATTATAGTCAAACCTTCATCAGAGATGCAATTTTGGACAAGGATGAGGAGGCATGGTACAAGCAATTTGAAATTTAAATCAACCCTTTAACTTCCTAAAATCATAGCCAGAGCTCAAATCCACAGTGGCAAATATGTTTGGAATCTTAGGACTTCCAGATCTAGACAGATAAACAAAA
The DNA here is from genome assembly GCA_900067695.1 of Picea abies. Taxonomy (NCBI): domain Eukaryota; kingdom Viridiplantae; phylum Streptophyta; class Pinopsida; order Pinales; family Pinaceae; genus Picea; species Picea abies. The sequence goes on along the minus strand of CBVK0103486836.1, from coordinate 10,226 downwards.
ATCCTTTTCCATATTCTTTGATGGAGCTTTAAGAAGAAATCTAGGAATGGAAAGAGTGGAGGAGTCCTTTATTATTTCGAAAAAACAACAATAACAACATATACATGAGGTCTCAACACATCATCTAATAATCTAGTAAAAACATGTGTTCTTTTGAAAGACATCCAATTAACAATAACAAAGGAATTAAGAATTAAATCATTCCTCATTTGAAGAGACTCCATAGCAGTGATCAAAACCATGCTCAAAAGCTCAGTTCCAAATAAAACTAAACTATCAATAATCATCTCCAAAACTAAAAAGAAGACAAACTCTTTAGATGATATCTCCTATTATCATGTAAAAGGAGAATGAACCAAAAATACCACCACCAATATAACTATAGGCCAATACATTCAAAATAAGGTGAGGTAGCATTGCATTATCCCCTAAAATTTAGAGTTAATAGCACGTCACTGAATTAAATATTAATTAATATGATAGGGATTATTTAAAATGGTTTGAAAAAGTTAGTTTTTTTATAAAAATTAAAATTTAATAAAATTTAAAAAGTAGAAATAATAACAAAATAAAAAAAAGTTTTAAACCATCTAAAGAATTTTTGAAATTTTAAATTTAAAAGAACCATGCTTTTACAACTTTAATCTATAAAAGTTGTAACTCTATACTTATTCGACGGAAAAAATGATTTACGAGATTTGAGGTCTCGTCTCTTTGTGTTTTTATAAAAATTATGAATATATTATTAATTCAATTATTAATAAGTAAGTACTTAAGACTGGTTAAGATACACAAATACGTTGGCATTTGTCCGTTTGGCCACTTAAAGTAAGTACTTGAGGATCTTGTTCCGTCTCTTTTAAGGTTTCACGCAAGGTTTTATTAATACAAATAATGGCAGCATCCAATATGTATGGTAAATTGCAATTGATCTTTAATCGACTCATTAACATAGATCTTATGTTAATTAGTTAATTATTTAATGGTAATTGTGTATTTAAAACAAAACAAAAATCAATTTTGACCACATGCTTGGTTAGTTTTTTGGGTTGATTGTAGTTCGAGTCAACTAGTAGACTTAATAGTGGAAAATCGACTTCTATACTACCAAAGTTGAGGCGGAAAAGTCATTGATCAATCAAATGATCCGACAATATGTGTGGTATGGACTGACACTTTGAAATGTAAATTGTCGTGGATATTCCACTAGAGCGGTTCGTCACAATAGATCTTACAATATTCTAAAATATTTTATTATGTATTTTATTACGCTAGATCTCATATTTGTTATTACTAGCTTGGTGCTCAAATTTATGGAAATAACTTAAACTTAAATGAAAGAACAAACAGATGAACACGCCATTTACACAAATGAACACAAGAAGTCAAGGCCTATGCTCTACTATCTTTTTCTTAGCTTTTGAAATGCAAGTACAAAGAAAGAGGGAATTCACTATGGAGTTGCCAAGGACATTGTGGCCTAAATGAGTGCTACAAAATCTTCTACCTCATTTGTTATGCTTCAATGTCTCACTCCTAGATACTTTACTCAACTACGGAACAATAAAAATACCAAAAGAATGGAACCCCTTCTCTTCCTAGTGGCCAATATTTAACATAGTTTGATAGTTGTCTAGGGTCAGGGATTTTGAGAAATATAGCTTGGATAGGAACTTACACATAGGTTCAGTGTGAACATGCGAGAAGTAGTTCATGATGTTCCCTATTTTCGAAAAGTAATTCTATTTTGTAATTCACTTTCGTAAAAAAAGTGAAAAGTATTATATTTAGTTGTTGAGTCTATTTCATGCACGCATGACTTAGACTAGGGGATGACATCATGGAGTTGGATGGAAAAACATTGATCAACTTAGACTAGGGGATGACATCATGGAGTTGGATGGAAAAACATTGATCAAAAAATTTGCAGGTCGTAAGGTTTCACATGATATCCTTGAGGCTTGGATTCTGGAGCAGTGGTCTCCATTGTTGGACTATTCTGTGATTTTTCACATTCTCGACAAAGGTTGTCTAGGCTTTATTTTCCGCGATAAAGCAAATACAGAAAAAATTTCCAAGTCACAATGGCTTTGGGACTCATCTTTTTTGGTTATGCGTCTTTGGATGCCATTGTTCGACCCTAGTGATGTTGGGTTAGATTTCAACCCAATTTGGATCAAATTACCTAACTTGCCACTAGAATGGTGGTCTCCAAAAGGATTGAAGGCAATAGGAGATCAACTCAAAGGTACCCAAGCAATCGATGAGGGCTATAAAACAAATAACAAACATATAATGGCTAGGGTTCTAGTTAATTTAAAGATAAAAGATGGCCTTCTTTTATAATGGCTAGGGTTCTAGTTAATTTAAAGATAAAAGATGGCCTTCTTTATTCGATGGATCTAGTATGTGGAACCCACAAGCTCTCTCAGACACTGGACTATGTGAACATTCCCTTTTGATGCATTCAGTGCCATAAGGTAGGCCATATTTTAGAAGAATTCCCTCTAAAACATTTTAAGAAAAAATGGGTTTCGAAAGGCACCAAGATTGGTGTGCTTCCAAGTGAAGGTGTTGGGGAAAAATCAACAGTTTAGCAATTAGAGAATTTGGATTTGTGCATGGGAATTGAGAAGGACCAAGTGGTTATGGAGAGCTCAACACCTACTAGCAGCTCTGGACTTGAAGATTGGTCGTTAAAATATATGGAAGAATGGACAACAATGCATAAGGAGTCGTCACACAACAAAGGGTGTGTTGGTTGGACATTGGTGGGTGATTACACCCATGAGGAATCCAAGTGTTCAGATCGGAAGATACAAAAATTATTTCCAAATAAGATATATTTGGACTCTCTTTTACCCTCCAAAAATAGTGATCATTCAAGGGAGAATTTTGTTGATGAAGCTGGGTGTTGCTTTTGTTGATGTTTGTAGCATCGGACAAGTACTTCCACATTGATTTTGTCTCTAACATGTGGAAGTCGTCATTAATACCTCTCAAGACTTAGGAAATTCACTTTATTAAAGTGAATGCCTTTTTATAATTAATTGAGTTTAATTTAAGGAAATGCCTAAATTTTTGACACTAGGAGTAATCTCAAAAATAGATGAGGGTTTTGGTCTCGGCTAAAAGTATAAAGAAAATTCAAGATAGAGTGTTTAGACACACTCACATATGAATAGTTGAGTGACTGAGAGAGAGAGAGAGAGAGAGAGAGCGAGCAGGGATTCAAGGAGTCGGCAATTCCATAGAGGTTGTTGTATAGTAATGTACAATCATACAGAATTGTTTCATACAATGATATGCACATGCAATGCAAATCCATACAATCGTGTGAACAATTCGTACAATCATCCGTACAGGCCGTATAGTCGTACAACAAGTCATTCTGCTCAATTCATGGTGATTTTGGTAACCATGCATTTGTTGTTTTTTAACAACTTGTGGTTACCCTGTAAGTTTTCGAAGGAATGAAAAGTTGATTTTGAACGAGTAATTACCCGTGTATGTGTAAAACTATTTTATTATTTCGTTATTTAATTTCAAGCTATTGTGTTATTAGTACTATGATCTAAAATTTAATTTCAACATTAACTAAATTAAACAATTTACTTGTTTAATTGTGATCATAAAAACTTGTTTTTGGCAAACAACACCCCCTTAATTTTTTATAAAATTAAAGAGCCCCCATTCAATTTTGGAAAACATTACTTCCAATTTCATTTCATTTGATTTCGCTTGATTTAAAGTGTCACTTGATAACCTTCTTTCTTTGTTTTCAGGTTTTGTGGGGCTCCTAACATCATTTCTTTTTGCATTTGTCCTTCAATAAATGATGATTGGGCGAATTTATAAAGCTATTAAAGAAATTCCTTTTGAGCTTTTAATTTTATCATATGAAGGTCTTTCAATTTACAAGTTTCTTGAATATCATAAATAAACCCCATATGAAAAATAAGCCATCCCTCATTAAACAAAAAAAATTAACGCATTATGTTACAAGATCTAATCTTGTAATTACTATTATATTATTGTTGTGAGAAAAAGGGTAAGCATGCTTTTATAAAAGACAAACTATAAATGACAAAGTTTTGGGTTTTCCCTATGATGATTCTCATTTTTCGTTTTTGACATGATATATTTTTGAAATCCCAAAATTAACATTCTTGGAAAACTTAAATTAAAAAAAAAAAAAAAATTGGTTGTTTGTTTTTTTTAACTTTTGGTGGTTATGAATCATTGTATGTGTCAAGAAAATAGTTGTGCCACGCTATTATATTATCATGCAAAGAAAGAAGACGTGGCGAAATGAAGTTAAGGCACATTTTTTTTTATAGTCAATGGAATTCACATTTCTCTACAATTTGTTAACACAATCACACCAAATCCCACGAAAACTATTAAAGTCACAGATATGCGCCCAACAAAGATCAAACAAACTCAAAGGGATTATAAAAGGAACATGAACACAAGCATATAAAGGGGGTTGGACTAGGAGAAAGAAGGTTGGCATTGTCGTAAAGGTTTCTTCTTTTAAATTCAGTGATCAAAGAGGGAGAATGTGTGAGAATTTTAAAGAACAGAAAACTGAGCCTAAGGCATGAAGAAACTTGTACTGATACAGTTTCTTTCATGATATCATATGTGTATAGAGTTTGAATTGAGTAACCGTGAGCTTGTGCATTGTTGTCAAGCTTAAGAGACTTGTTAAAAGACTATGAGGTCTTTCTATTGTAATTCATTTTGATATTGTTATCATCTTTAGAGACAATGAAATACATCACTTTTTTTTTGTTTAAATTTTATTCTAGATGAATATAAGTTTGCATGACGTGCACTATTGTTGATTTATGCGAAGTTATGTTTGTTTAAAACCATTGATAAACTACTTTTCATGGTTGGTCTAGATTTGACGAAATGAAATTATTGAACATACATATGCTTATGGATAAATTCTTAGTAACTGTTTCCTATGATGATTTCGCATATGTATTTTTCTTAACGATTGTTTGATTATGTGAACGGTTTCCATAGTTTAAAAATCTATCTTTATTTCATGTTCAATTGATCCTCCATAATCGAGAACGAGTATGCACAATTGTACTTTTCTTAGTAACTATTTACTGAGTTAAATTTAATGTGTATGTGTGTTAATAGTTGTCAAGTTGCATGAACTATTTCTACATCTTGATGGCTTACATTATCACTTTCTAATTTTCTTGAATTTTTTCTAGCTCCTAACTGAGACATCATGAATTACTTCTATATCTTAGTTAGGATAGTTTAGGATTAGAATAAAATAGATTTTTTTCTTTTTCTTTTGTACAAGTAGGATTTAGCGGAGCTTCCACTTACTGGAGCAAAACCTTCTAAACGGGTAACTGGACCCATTATAAACAATCAAAATCACCATCACAAACAGAAGAGGGTTTGATTGGGGCCCTAACTGGGTGATTTCTCAAATGTTGATCATGATCAATTCTAGCCATCAACAAGACTTTACTTATCTAGGCTTGAATTTTCGTTGAATGTATATCATCAAAGAAAATAGTTAAGAAATGGATGGAGTTTGTGTGGGCACTAGTTCTTAGGTATGTTCTAGTGTTTTATTTGCTAGTCTATGACTAACTTACTTTCATTTTCAAGTGAGAAAATGATGCACAACAAGTTTTGAATACTCAATCAAAGAAAATAGTTAAGAAATGGATGGAGTTTATGTGGAAACTAGTTCTTAGGTATGTTTTAGTGTTTGATTTGCTAGTCTATGACTAGCTTACTTTCATTTTCAAGAAAATAGTTAAGAAATGAATGGAGTTGGTGTGGACCCTAATTCTTAGGTATGTTCTAGTGCCTTATTTGCTAGTCCCTAGTCTATGACCAGCTTACTTTCATTTTCAAATGAGAAAAGGATGCACAAAAAGTTTTGAATACTCCATTAAAAAAAAAAGTTAAGAAATGGAAAGAGTTTTTGTGGGCACTAATTCTTAGATATGTTCTAGTGTTTGATGTGCTAATTTATGACTAGCTTACTTTATTTTCAAATGAGAAAAGGATGCACAAAAAGTTTTGAATACTCCATAAAAAAATAGTTAAGAAACGGAAAGAGTTTTTGTGGGCACTAATTTTTAGGTATGTTCTAGTGTTTGATTTGCTAATTTATGACTAACTTACTTTCATTTTCAAATGAGAAAGGGATGCAATGAGAAAAGGATGCACAAAAAGTTTTGAATACTCAATCAAAGAAAATAGTTAAGAGATGGAAGGAGTGTTTATGGGCACTAATTTTTAAGTATGTTCTGGTGTTTGATTTGCTAGTTTGTGACTAGCTTACTTTCATTTTCAAATGAGAAAGGGATGCACAAAAAGTTTTGAAAACTCGATAAATGTGGAGCATTCTTCATTAAAGTGGAACCTATGCTTTGATTCACATCTCAAAAGATTCCTCTAAACTTTTATCAATCTATATTAAAAAATATTTAACATCCTCACCATTGTAATATTACATTACATTATTTACTTGTACAATCAAGTTATCATAATAAATTAAGATAAAAAAATCATTATTACTTGTAAAATAAATAAAAATAAGAAATAAAAAACTTATAACTTTATAACAAACTTTTATCAATCTATATTAAAAAATATTTAACATCCTCACAAAAAATCATTATTACTTGTAAAATAAATAAAAATAAGAAATAAAAAACTAATAACCTTATAACAATAATAAATGTGTCTTAAATTTATTGTATAATTAAAAATTTATTTATAAAATAGGAAATTCTTCCCCTATAATAATTTGACTTTTAATTTTAAAATGTATATATTTAAGAAAACATATATATCAAATTATATTTGATGATGATGATGTTGATCAAATTAGATTTAATAATTAATATATTTAAATTATTAATTTTGTGTTTGCTTGTTTGTCTATGATTTGTGGGATTAGTTTTTGGTTAAGAAATCGGGGGCATCTAAGGCATCAAAATCACTAGGGATCCTACACCAACCTTTACTTGGATGGATTTATTTACGTATCTCCTCTAGACTACCTCTGGGTGTCTTCTCTCAACTACATTGGGGTTCGATGTTGGGTAGACCTAGAAATGAAACCCTTCGAAACTGATCACACTAGCGTGATTTGACTAATATATTTAAATTATTATTAAACTATATTACATGATTTTTTTATTTATTAGTTTGGTTGTTATGTGTGTGTGTGTGTGTGTGTGTTAGACAAGCAATTTTGGGATACAATGTTGAGAGAAAAACCTAAGTATAAGGAAAGTGCACAGAGGAAGGAAAGAAGTGTGCTCTAAGGCACAGTCCACATGATAGTGCATAGAATGTAGAAAATGCGCAAAAGGAAGACAACGCACAGACAGAAAAATAAAGCAAGAGAGCGAGAGAATAAAGCACGAGATAAGGTTGACAGCACAACATTCCATAAATAGAAGAACAACAAAAAATCAGCATGAAGAACGAAAAGAAGAAGAAAGCAGTCAAAAAGCCAATTAACTGAGTTGGACATGCATTGTAATGGGATCATTTTTGGATAAATAGACTAGGTTTTTAAGCCCTAGATTTGGAGGTATAAATATGTAATGGGTTGGGAGATTAGGGGGGCTGAAAGATTATGTGAGAGTCGTGAATGTAATAGTCGGTTGTCAAGGATAAAGATGAATAAAGAGAGAGTTTAGAGATGATATTGAGTCTTGTGGTATTGAGTTTAGAAATATACTACGCAGAGGAATCTTAATCATAAGAAAGTATTACTAACTAGAGTCGAATCACCCACATAGATATAAGAAGGAAGAATGAATCAACCATCTATCTCCCTTTCCCTTACTACTACAGAATCCTTGAAAGATTATGTGAGAGTCGTGAATGTAATAGTCGGTTGTCAAGGATAAAGATGAATAAAGAGAGAGTTTAGAGATGATATTGAGTCTTGTGGTATCTACTTGTCTCTGTGTGCTTATGAATTATGTTGTTATGCCTCATAGAATATACTTAGTTTATGGATTAAATATGGTGTAATATTCATGAATGTGACTGTGAAGAATATCTATAATAATCAGAAATATACTACGCAGAGAAATCTTAATCATAAGAAAGTATTACTAACTAGAGTCGAATCACCCACATAGATATAAGAAGGAAGAATGAATCAACCATCTATCTCCCTTTCCCTTACTACTACAGAATCCTGGTTCTTGCAGTCTCAATAGATACCTCGGGTGAGACTTCATATGCGCAAGCAAGTGATGTCGAAAGGGCCAATGTATGGTGGGTTTGTTGGTCATAGGTAAACCGAACCTTGGGTCTTACAACCCGTGTACAGAAAAGTAAGCCAACAAATGGTTTTGTTGTCGGGACCGAGAAATTGCGATTAAGGGAATGTTTTGGAGGTCGACTAAGAAGGAGATCACAGACTGGTTAGAATGAAATTAACGAGAATTTACACGAAAATAAAACAAGAACCCTCGGATGAGTGACAAGAAATGGATGCAAAGTTATGTGTTCACGAATTTGCATGAAATTTTCTTTGGCAAATTTCCAAAAATTCTGACAGAGTGGCTAGAAAGGTTAGTAGAAAAAATGGGAAGGTTTAGTGCTACAGCACTGAGGAATTGGACTCCGAATTGGTAAGACATTTGAATTTGGTAGGTAACCCAACTACTCAAGTAGTTGATTTTTGGTTGGATAGTGTACTAGGGGGTTATGTTAGAGAATTTGCAATAGATTGCATTCAATCATACAGTGTTGCAGAAAGAAATTTTTTCAAAGGTCCACATGGGAGGTTCTTTAAATCGTTAAATACATGGATAAAATTTTTGTTATGTGAAAAACACATGATGATAATGAATTCCTACAACTAAAATGGCTTTGTGCACATAGGGAGAGCTGGAGGATGACAAGAGGATAGTCTAAGAGAATGAAGGAAGAAATGAAAAAGGAAGGAAGGGACTAAGGATGCAAGAAGTTATTATAGCATAGGAAGAGTATGAATTTGGAGATTTGCATGGAGGAAGGAGGTACAAGAGGAAAAAGACTAGGTTTGGGAGAGAATATCCGCACAATGAGCCAGAGGAAAGAGAACCTTGCACACTAGTCTGACATGGAGGAAGGAGGTACAAGAGGAAAAAGACTAGGTTTGGGAGAGAATATCCGCACAATGAGCCAGAGGAAAGAGAACCTTGCACACTAGTCTGAGTTGTGGACATACCATATATAGGAGGAGAAAAAGAAGAGTTTTAGTCCAGTCCAGTAATAGAAGAGTCGCTAAGTCCTACTTAGACAGGATCCTGTGTTGAATCCATGACCATGTGTGCATCACCACAATCATAGATAACATTTGAAGACTTGTCAAAATCCATCATGGTTAGTCAAGGAGGACAGAGTATTAGCAACCAAAATACTCGGAGTAGTGTGTAGAATCAAAGTCAGAATCTGAGTCCACCAGCATCACCAAGAGGAGGGACTATACAAGCCAACATGGCGAGAGTAGATAATACTCTTTGACTTCCTAAATTCAAGGGAGTGGGATCAGAGGATTCGTAACAACGCGTTTTTGTCTACGAAACAGTTTGGGCCGCTAAGAACATACAGGATGAGGTTGTGAAGATTACGCAGTTATCAACAACATTTAAAGATCGTGCGCTAGTATGGTATATGAAGTTACAGATTATTATTCCTACAGGACAGGCTATGATATTAGAAGAAATAAAGAAAGTTCTACTAAAGGAGTTCAAAAATCCAAATTCAGAGTGGTAGTACATCACAAAATTGAAAGTCTGTATGGGATTTCGAAAAACGATTTAAGGATGTGATGGGGAGATTGACTTTCCAATTTCCATATCAACAACATCAATAGTGGTTTATTGTAGTACTTCTACCACACATTCGTAGGCCACTAATTCAACAGAAGGTTGTGTCGTAGCCCGAGGCTCTGGAAATTGCAATGAAACTAGAGGCATCTATGGAAAGATATATTGGAGGAATGACACAAGTTCAGATGCAATTGGCTGCATTGAAAATTCATATGGTCGAGATTACCGAAGGTAAGGAGAAACAAAAACAAGTTTGGTGTACCAAGTGCACGACGAAGGTCCATCACAAGGACGAATCCCCAAAATTTGTGTAGTATTTGGCAGATGGAGTGTTGAGTCCACTACCAGGGGGGATACTGCGAGATATGTAAGAAATGGGGCCATCAC
>CBVK0103486811.1:0-16699 GCA_900067695.1 Picea abies | reverse complement strand
CACCTTTTCACTCCTTAAAGCTCTCCCTCATGTCAAACATTGGTGAGAAACTTACCAGGATAAAAGTTCCACAGAGGAGTCTGGAATATATGGGGCCAATCCCACTTGGGATTTTTTTGTGGATGCGGTAAAGGAACAGTATTACCCTATTGGAAACTATGAGGAACAGTACATGAGATGGACCACACTATGGCAAGAGAGGGGCCAAGAAGTTCGGGAGTTAACCAATACCTTCCATGCCTTATGCACCAATCTGGGTATGAAATATTACGAGCGACATTTGGTTCTGAAATACCATGGCGCTCTACACAGATACATCCAAAATGAAATGGATTTTCTGGACATCTCATCACTCAGTGTTGCCTATCGATATGTTGTTAAAATCGAGAAGAATTTTAAGCACTAGAACGAATAGGAGTTCGGTTCTGCAAATCCGCAACAACCAAAGTATGACAAAGACAACCCTAACAAACACTCTCCTGAAAACCAATCCAAGACATAGGAAAAGAAGGGTCATGGGAAGACAAAGAAGGACACCAGAAAATGGTGTGATTTCCACAAAAGCCCCTGGCACAACACCAATAAATGTCACTCAAAATAGTCATTGGTGGTCAAGATCAAAGATAAGGAACCAAACCCTGATTCAGAATATGATTATGAAAATACCGATAAAGGACAGATCATTGATGCAGACCCCACTGCTATTGTCATGACTGCAACAATTCAACTAAAAGAACCAATAGATCCTGAAGAGGGGGAGCACCTTTTTCATTCATAGATGTGGGTGAAGGGGACCCCGCTGCATTTTATTGTTGATAGTGGAAGCCAAAAGAACCTCATCTCAGTAGAGGTTGTCAAACAGTTGGGATTGTCGACAACACCACACCCGTAGCCATACAACATCGGGTGGCTTCATCAAGGACGAGATCTTCGTGTCAGGCAACAGTGTCGATTGTCATATGGCATCCAACCCTTCAAGGATGAGGTATTATGTATGTGATGTTGCCCCACTGAATGTTTGTGATGTTCTCTTGGGCCAGCCATATATGTGGAAGCACCATGCTATTTATGAGTCTCGACCTCATAGTGTTATTGTCACTTTGGGGGGTCATCTCTACAGAATACCAGAGGTAGTTCCCACTACTGTTCCACCTAAAAAGTGTCGCAAAGTAGTATCTCATACTGCAAAATTTAGCTTCTTCACAATCTATTCAAAAGGAGAACAGAAGGACACTGCAACCACTAAAGCCTCGCCCCAAGCACCTTCTATCCTACAGAAGCAGGTCGACAAGGCTGCAGCAAAATGCAAATATTCCTTCTGCACAACATCCTCTCATGTAGCCCAACTTGTTGAAAAGCCTCAACCTCAATGGGTTCATGATAGACTTCCACAAACTGAGCAGTGCGACATCTCCAACAAGACAAGCAGCTCACCAAGATGCAGATTCAACAAATGCTTTTCCTTCTCCCCCAAAAACTCAACGCAATGGATACCATTTCTTCCTAAGGAGGGAGGATTGATCCAAGTGGATATCGGTGGCCACCCACCTTTTCCAACTGGCTCAAAACAACTTTCTGGGAATTTTGACAATTTACTATTTTAACAGGTTTTAACTTCTGGGGCCATTTTGAGGGCCTAAATGAAGGTTTTTCAAGATCTAGGTTCTCAATGATATTTGAAGGCATTATTGAGCCCCCAAAATGAATCTCCTCGAAGATACCTTTCCAACGAGCTATCATACGCCTAAAACGAAGATCGTATGCAAAAGTTACGACCCCAAGAAGTTGATGTACTAACTTACCCAAATAGGGCCCACATGACTTTTGGTGCTTCATCTCCTAGGGTTAGGTTTTTGGATGTCTAGGACTTTTGGCATTCCCTTTTATTGTAAAAGGGCCTTCAGAGCCTCATTGTAACCATCTTCTTGCGAAGGCGAGTAGCCGTCACATCTCTTCTCAGAGATAAGCTGCCACCATTCTAGCAAGTCTTTCACTCTGTATTTTACAGTCTATGTACATTTCTTTCATTAATAGAAATCATGTATTACTGCATATCTATGTTTATGGTTGCATATATGATACATTTATGTTATATTATTGAATATCTGCGATATCTCTGTGAATTTCTTTATTATATCTCCAATCTCATTTCATGCCGAAAATAATCCGGATCAATCATTGAGCTCAATTTCCTTCTGGTATTACTTTTCATGAGCTTCCAACTTCAATAGCCAGCATCTCATCTGTATTATAAAAATACATTCATCGTGATATATATTTTTATAATAATTTCAATCATAAATGTCAAATATGTTTTATACAGGAAAAACATTTTTCGAGCATGAGCTTTCTGATTTGGCTCTTCCAGCAATAGGAACTAGTCTTATTTATGGATTTTCAACACTTCCATATTCAAGACCCTTTATTCCTACAATTTCAACATTCCCCGACCAAAAAAATTGTCAATATCTCAGGTACAAGCTATATGTGTGTGTGTGTGTGTGTGGAAACAAGTGATCTCAGAAACGTTTGCTACTACAACTCCTTCACTTCCATCGATACAACTACAAATTGGAATGATATCATCGTTACATACACATGTATTATCAGCCACTACATTCTAGAAAAATCACTATGTCTCCCCCAACAAAGCTTTTCTGTAATTTCTCATTATGTATCTACTTTAACCTGCAACTTTCTTGTTGTAATATCTAGCAATTCCTGAAGTGTTTTCAACTTCATGGGTTAGAAATACTCGCATCATTTCAATTTTTATCATAATAATTTATATGTTATATAATATATACATGCATTCACCCCAAATGCACTCAATGATTCCTATACTTGTAACATTTTTAATATCTCCAAAACTGATCTTGAAATTGTAACAACAACAATCCAATCACCTTTAGCTAGTATTCATATTAAATATAATGCATCTATCCATCATTATGCATTTTCAACACCACATTCTTTCATAATGCAACAATTACTTGCTAAATAAAATATCGTTCAATGTGCCAAAACCCATTGCGACACCTACACAATGAATCCATGCATTGACTACATAATACCACATAACTATGTCATGCATTCTACCATGATGAGTTGGAATGTCTAGAAAACGACTCAACACATCATCCACACACTTCCTACTACTTGCATAACTATTTGGATACCTTCCTTTTCTATGCAAGAGCATCACCATCAACAATTAAAGAGGCCAAGTGGAGGACAACTCAACACCCAACGTGTAGATTTCAAATTGTTTTTGAGTTCCAATGAGGGCATGTATTTTTGTTTTGAAAGGATTGTAATTTAAAGATTTTAAATATTTTGAGGCTTAATCCAACACATAAGGCTGCTGAATATTGTAATTGTTTTAATTATCAGATAAGGTTGTATGGATACTGAGTATCGACTCATATCTTAATGTAATTTACATTCAATGTAATAGTTCTTAGTAGATGAATGTATTAACTATGATAAGATAGCACTAAGGTCATCTGGAGGGAAGACTCAAGAAGCCCCTCGATGTATAAATATATGTATTTTATGCCCAAATGAGGTTGTTGAATGTTATTGTTATTGATGCCAAGAGAGTTGTTGAAGCTTATGAAGAGTTGCAGAGAGTTGTATGAGTCCATGTACATATTTTACTGAATTAATACAATCAGAGAGGTTTGATTCCAAATGTATGGTGTTGTGTTCATCTAAATTAATTCAATACATGTGATGTTTCTTTATGCTCTATGTATTTTATCCAGTTATGTATATTTTATGCATGGATATGTTTTTCATGGTTAAGTGTGGAAGCCTTTGATGTTTCTGTAAGTTTCATTTGTTTATATTCAGAGATTCCTGGTAAAATGCGTGCATAGTGCTCACAAGGAGTGTGTAGGTCCAGTCGAGATAGACTCAGAAGCTCAGAAGAGATAACATGAATTTATAGTACAACTGCAAGGAATCCACATTTTTTCAATTGAAGTGCAAAGAGTTGACATTTTTTCAATGGAGAGCAAGGATTGGAGAAGACCCGTGCAAGGATTTTGTCGAGAAAACACTTTGTTTAAGTGTTGAAGACATTTTAGCAGAGATGAATGCAAGGAGTGCATAAGGGATATTTTTTTCAAAAATATGTAAGTCCAAAACGTCTTAGAAGTTGAAAGTCTAAAAGGAGTATGATAGAGTCCTATAAACCTCGGAGGAACAAAGATCAGAAGAGATAGAGAGAACAAGAAGTTTTCACGAGAGACTTAGAAAATTTCTAAGTCATAATATTTTTAGTGACAGAGGAGTGCACAAGAGGGTGCCAGAGATCCTATTTATTTCGTTTCATCAAGCTCAAGAAGGATAGTTGTCAAAATCCTTAAGGAGGAGAGGATTTGCTTGTATTTAAAATTTGAACAACTAAGATTTGTTTGGGAGGATCCAAGGCCTTTTGTCACCCCTATATCTTGAGAAGAATCACATGGTTTAACCCTGTAAGTCATTAATACTTCGCATGTTCGGAGAAGTTGTCGATCGAATTCAAAGGAGAAGTTATCGAGGATCGAAGATCTATGGTCAAGATCCATTTGGGAGTTTGCAAGAGAGTGTAGAGTCATTGGATTAGGATGAGTTGTGTGAGGTTTAATTGGTGAATTCCTTCAGACTTCGTGCATTTAGAAGATTTGGCATGCAGAGAATTCAAGACCCTCGAAGTACCGAAGGTCGAAGTAAATTGTGGTCGTCTAAAATCTGAGGACACATGTCAATAGATGATGTACTCCGGTGGACTAGAATTTCATAGGAAGTTGGTGGTGGAGGATCCCTGAAGTCTCGAAGACCCAGAGTTCATATGGGTCTTCCATTAAAGAGGACATGCATCGTCAGATCAGGAGATACAAAGGGTATATACTCTGCGAGAATAGAAGGAAGAGGAGTTCGATCTCTTTGTAGTCTCAAAGTATGGAGTAGATCTAGACCGTTGATCATTGGAAGAACATGTGGCAACAAATCTAGAGGTATGGATGTTCATAAATTTGAGGGAAACAAAGTGCAGTGTTGTGAGGTTGTGGAGGCCTGAAGGATGAATTTAGTCCCAGTCATTTATTGGAGAGGATGCATGGCATAAGATACTGTAGTTTGAAGACTTGGCACTTTAACAGTTTTGTGTTGTTGTGTATAGAGAGAGAGAAACCCCAAAGTCCCGAAGGAATCCTAGCCATTGATAAAGAATGGGACACATGGAGGAAGGATAATTGTTCACCATTTTAGCATCAGGATATATGAGAAGTCATGTTGTTCGACGACCAAAGGAAATCGTCGAAGCCTAAAGGAAATAGATCAAGACATTCCATGCATTGGTGCCTGAGGACAATTGATTTGATACTTGGGCGCAAGTGATTTTCAGTGATCAATAGTTCATGAGTGTTATATGTATGTTGGGTGTGATAAAAAATATTCAAAGCCCAAAAAACATAATTTGATTCTTCAATATCGATAGTTGTTGAATATTGTTGATCTTGTCTCTTAGTGTTTGGAAGTTTGTGGATTTTGTATTGGGATATATGAGGGATAAAAAGTCTCAAAGTCTCAAAAATTTCGAGGATTGGAATTTTGGCCCACGGTTTTTGCCCTCGATTTCCAAGGAGGCTTGCTAGTTCTCAAGGACTCCTGAAAAGGAAAATTTACATTTTTAAAGAATTTTTTTTAAGGACCCGTGTATTGAGATTTTGGGGTCGGAGGGAGATCGTGAGCTAATTTAAGCTCCCTACTAGAATGATCCTATACCAAGAGTTCGCATAGACTTTGGGAGAGGGTGGGGTTTGCATCACTTTTCCACTCAAACACAACACCAAGAATATAATCCTTAAGTGCTCTTCAGTGTTTCAAAGAGGTTGCAATCCAAACATCAAATATACAATAGATACCATTGAGCACTCAAATAACACTATAGCCCTTTCATTTCCAACCATATTATTCTCTCACACATGGCTATCTCTATGGATATTCATTGTTATAGAAGGAATATGTCTCCTAAATTAACCTGGTTATGATCCCATAACCAATCATAACATAATATGCAACCAAAAGTTTATCTAAATTCATTCCAGCATCGACAACATTTACATACTCTAGGCCTTTGGCCATTACATATCAATTTAAATATTGAAAATTAACTGATATAATTCTTACCTCAATCCCCTTCAACATGTATGCATCAACAAAAACTAAATGCATGCATGCCTGGTTTTTATCAACCTACTTGTTGTTATCTAACCAACTGCTATTTGTAGAAGCTCACAAACTTCCTCCTTCATCATTTTTATCACCATTCCTACCACCCTCATGGGTCTTCACATAGATGTAAATAATAAGAAACAACAACATCCACATCTTTAACCCTACTATATCATTTTTCCTGAATACATAATCCATCATTAGTCATACTCAATCATTATCTCATAATAATAGACTATTCTAAGTTCACAAGTGTGTTATATGCATATCCAAGCATGTACATATGCAAAATTACACATCCATATGCACCAAGAATCCACTGCCATTGTGCCCACTAATGCATAGGCAATTTAACTTCATTATATGCCTCATGCACTCTAGTGCATTTATGTTTTAATTCACTTATTTATTTATCTATTTCTCTTCTAGTTGGTTGTCCTTAAATTCCTTTAGATCCTTGTTTCCTTGTGTGCTCCCATTATGTTCATCTACATTATTGTTTCCTGGTATGAATACTTTCCAACCAAGTTCCACTTGGTCATTATGCAATCCAACCAGTGTACTCAAATTGCAAAATATCCCCTTGAGTAGTCATGCCCAACTTACCTTTATGAGATGTTGGTTTTATCTTTCTCTTCTTTTCTGACTAACTTTATTGACCTAGGGTTCACGTCTGTTCGGGTTTCCAATAAAGCCTCTAAAACTATCATCCCTCCTAGTAAAACAGAAGGAAATGCAGATCTGGACCGTTGATCATCGGAAGGACTTGTGGCAACAGATCCAGAGGTATGGAGGTTTATAACTCTGAGGGAAACAAAGTGCAGTGTTGTGAGGTTGTGGAGGCTTGAAGGCTGAATTCAGTCCCAGTCGTCTATTGAAGAGGATGTGTGGTGCAATATACTGTAGTTTGAAGACTTGGCACTTCGGCAGTTTTGTGTTGTTGTGTATAGAGAGAGAGAAACCCCTAAGTCCCAAAGGCATCCTAGCCATTGATAAAGAATGGGACACATGGAGGAAGGATAATTGTTCATCCTTTCAACATCGGGAGATATGAGAAGTCATGTTGTTTGACGACCAAAGGAAATCGATGAAGCCCAAAGGGAATAGATCAGGACCATCCATGCATCGGTGCCTAAGGACCATTGATTTGATATGTTAGTCTCTAATTTTTATTTTGAGAAACTCTAATCCTAAACCCTACCTACCTGCACTTCATTGTTTACTTTCATTTGATTTTAATCTTTGTTTTCAGTTTGTTATGTTTCACATTTTTAGCTTTTTGAATAATCTCCTTAAGTTTGGGGAGTTAAGACATGGTCTTACAAGATGTGTCACTTCATATGCCTATTTGAATCTTACAAATTCAAAATTCTTCCAAGTTATTAATAGCACTACTAGAATAACATTATTCTCATAGTGCTAATATAATCATGCCATGATAAGCGCCAACCACCCTGATTTTGTTATGACTACATAAATCGTGAACTGATAATCCGCATGTTTCACACGATATCTCTTGAATCATTATACAGTTCACACCGTTACATGATGGGATCATTCTGTACCTGCAAAGACCCTTTTCAAATCATTAAATTTCCAAACATCATTATATGATCCTGTCACTCATGATTTTAATTTGTTGAATTATAAGCACAGGTATTTTCCAGAAGAAACTGTTATATGATAATAGTTGCAAGTTTTAAATTCAATTTTTGAACAGTGTCAAGTTGCAGCATCGTGTTATTGATATGGCACCAAAGAAAAAAGGGAAAATTATTAGGTTGGAACTTGAGGGTACCGAGCTACTTGATGCATACCCACAGATGGCACAAAGGTTCAAGGATGCTGGCTGGTTCGATTTATTTACCACTTTCAAAGGGCATGACAAACAACTTGCAGATTGGAAATTGGAGGAGAACGGTGGTGGAAAGAGGAGCACATAGTCATGGATTTTTCCAACCAATTATTGCTTCCAGATAAACAAAACCCAAATTGGAAAAAGGGAGTCCCTCACAGCTGGATTAGAAAAGAGTGGCATACCATCCTGATCATAATTCACAGAAAACCTAGCCATGGCTTATTCAATCCCTAAATTCTGATCCATAGCCAAGAACACAAAGAAAGGGCAAAGGGAAGAAGGCAGCCACACAGAAAAAGAGTATCATAGTTAATGAATTTTCTATCAAAGAAAAAGTAGAAAGATACAAAGAAAAGGAAACAAATTGCTCAGTATTCTACAAGACCTGTAACAAGAGCAACCACCATATCATCAAAAGTTGAAGCAGTGTTTTATGATGATAAAGACTATTATTTTGTAGAACCAGAAAAGCTACAGGAAATACTCTGTTTTTTACCTGTTATAGTCTTTATCTTCAAGAGAGGTTACAGAACAGCTGGAAAGGAATTTGTTGAAACCAAAAGAGGTTTTTGTTTGGAACATGCCCCTTCAAAAAAACCTCTCTTGGTTTTTACACAACAATCACATTTTAAGATATTAGATTTGATCTTTGAGGCCGAATTTTCTGATAAAGCTATAGGAAATACTCTGTTAGTTTTACTTGTTTTAGTCTTTTTCTTCAAGAGAGGTTGCAGAATAGCTGGAGAGGAATTTGTTGAAACAAAAAGAGGTTTTTTTGGGAACATGCCCCTTCAATAAAACCTCTCTCAGTTTTTACATAGCAATCACATTTTAAGAGATTTGAATTGATCTTTGAGGCCTATTTTTCTGATATTTCACAATAAATAATTTTTTGTTTTAGTCAATAATTTTGGGAGCAGTTACAGAACAGATGGTGATGAATTTTTTGAAACAAAAAGAATTTTTTTTTGGGAATGAGTCCCTTCACAAAAACCTCTCTTAGTTTTTACACAGCTATTACCGTTTGAGAGATATGAAGAGATTGTTGGACCCTATTTTTCAGGAATTTTCTATATTTATTTTCCTAAAAAATCTAATGGACAGTAGTTTAAAATCCACCTCATCAATTCAAATTGGAGATTAGATTGGATATTCTCCTTGATTATTTGAAACAATAAACTAAATATAGATGAGGAGGTTTTCAAATCCATTTCTTTTGGATCTTGATAATTATGTATTATTTCTATATAAACTCAGTAGAAGGAGAAGTTGGGGGTTGAAAATTTGGAGATCCAAACGACTTTTTTGTGAAACTCGTAAATGCATTTATGTTCTATTTGGCACTTAATAGAAAAGTCATATGGATGGTTAGACTCTCTTTTCTACTCTGTTTTTCTTTCTTCATGCTTGAATTCATTATTCAGTCTACAATGCATTTGTTTCTTGATTGTTAATTAATACAATAAAAAAATTGTTGTGGGAATTAATTTCAAGTTTTGATTTCAAAGTGATGTTCTTGTTTCTTTTGATATTCTAAGGAAAAAATTTATGTGAAGTTAACAAACTGAAGGCTTCATCATATCTTTTTCTTATTGGTTTAATCCATCTATGTGTCTACCTTTTATTCGGTCAATGGGATATGCTTTGTTCTGATCTTGATTTTCATGTTATGTTATAACCTTGAGCCAGTTTTCAACCACCTTATTTAAAAAACCAAATTGTAAAAACCTCCTAAACACTTTGCAATAAACCGATGATTCCCTAGCTTTTCCTCTCATGGTGAAGTGAAACTTTAGGGACTAACATCTTTTGGCACTGTTTCCGGGGATGAAGCAACGAAGATATCTTCCCTGGGAGAACGAAAAAGATCATATCTGCTTCTTGATGGTGAACAAGAAGAGGACATGTGCTTGACTACAGATCTTTCATCATGGCAACTCGACTGTCTAAAGATTAGTAGGCGACTCCACTAGATCCAAGCATGGAAGCCATTTTGGGTCAAAGGTTTTCCTTTTGTGACTTTTTAGATATAGTTGGTTTTCCAAACCCAATGCTTAGTAGAGATGAATGGGAAGGTATCCTTCCTACATTTAAAGGTGAAGATTAGGAGGTTCCAGCCGAGCATCTACTGGATATTCATGAGTTTATTCACGAATGTCAGATTGTGCATGAGGATGTCAAGATCAATCTTTTCATATACTCGTTGAAGGGAGAAACCCTCCACTGGTGCAGATCTCTTCCATCTTCAACTATTAACTTGTTGGCAAGTTTTCATAATGATTTCAATATATTTTGTACAGGAAAATTTTCAGCTAAAAGTCTTTTTGAAAATTGTTGCAATATATTTGAGAAACATATTCAACAGAAAGAAAATTTGTATTCTGATGGTAAGGATGAAAATTATGTTGTTGAGGAAGATCATCAAGATTCAATTGATGACAGGGACAAAGATTGCATAGTTGTAGACGCATTTGATCTCATCTCTGATGCACATGTTGTTTTTTATTTGAATGAAAAAGTTCATGTTTATGATGCATATAAAGAACAAGTATTTCCTCAGCATATTATTGATAAATCTAATACACATAAAAGTATTGATGAAGGTTATCAACAACTTGCTATATTTATGGTGATAGAAGCTGAGTAGCAGCAGATTTATGAAAACAGCCTGCACATTAGTCATGAACAATTGGAACCAATATATGGCAGTATCGAGCAGGAATCAGAGGTAACCATTTTCAGTTATCAATCTACTTCTTTCTATGATCTGGTATCCATTTATATGGATTTATGTTTCTCAGAAGATTTTAGCCTTGCTATTTTTGGAATTAAATCAGATGAGGGTTGTAGGTATGTGTTATAAATTAAAATTCGGTTACACATAAATAATTCTTCTCTGATTTCTATCTGCGTTGAAAGAGATTTGGTAAATGGTTTGATGTTATCATGGCTTCATTGGAAGCATGATGTCACAAGATGAGCCAATTTTTATTGGTTAGAAGTAGGAATAGATAGAAGAATAAGCTCACCATCAAGTATGAGATTATTTTCAGTTTGTTAGTTTGCAGCAAAAAATTTGGTTTTAGTTTTTAAATAAAGACTCCATGCCCAATGCATACAAAGCACTATTGCCATGGGTAGTTTTAGCTTCAAATGAGGAGTAGAGTTGCAGAAGTTTGGGCCATATTTGAATGATATTGACTGACTCCATAACCCAATGGACTAGGCACAACACAAAAAAATGTGAATGTTTGCAGAGACAAAAGTTTGCAAGTTGTGTTGCATGGATGCACAGAGGAAAAGGCACAATGGTCTATTTGTTCTTGATGCCTCATGGGGAGAGCATCATCCCCCAGAAGGAGCTAGTGTTAGTCTCTAATTTTGTTTTTGATTTAGTGATCCTAAACCCTCCCTACCTGTGCTTCATTGTTTGCTTTCATTTGATTTTAATCTTTGTTTTCAGTTTGTTATGTTTCACATTTTTATCTTTTTGAATAATTTCCTTAAGTTTGGGGAGTTAAGACATGGTTTTACAATATGTGTCACTTCCTATGCCTATTTGAATCTTGCAAATTCAAAATTCTACCAATTTATTAATAGCGCTACTAGAATACCATTATTCTCATAGCGATAATATAATCATGCCATGATAAGTGCCAACCACCCTGATTTTGTTATGACTACATAAATCGTGGACTGATAATCTGCGTGTGTCACACGATATCTCTTGAATCATTATACAGTTCACACCGTTACATAATGGGATCATTTTGTACCTGCAAAGACCCTTTTCAAATCAGTAAATTTCCAAACATCATTATATGATCCTGTCACTCATCATTTTAATTTGTTGAATTATAAGTGCTAGTATTTTCCAGAAAAATTGTTATATGATAACAATTGCAGGCTATAAATTCAATTTTTGAACGGTGTCAAGTTGTAGCATCATGTTATTGATATGGCACCAAAGAAAAGTGGGAAAATTATTAGGTTGGAACTTGAGGGTACTGATTTGCTTGATGCATACCCACAGATGGCACAAAGGTTCAAGGATGTTGGCTGGTTCGATTTTTTTACCACTTTCAAAGGGCATGACAAACATCTTGCAGATTGGAAATTGGAGGAGAACAATGGTTAAAAAAGGATCATGTAGTCATGGATTTTGTCAACCAATTATTTCTTCCAGATAAACAAAACCCAGATTAGAAAAAGGGAGTCCCTCACAACTGGATTAGACGAGAGTGGCATACCGTCCTGATCATAATTCAAAGAAACCCTAGACTTGGCTTATTCAATCCATAAATCCTAATCCACAGTGAAGCAAACAAAGAAAAGGCAAAGAGAAGAAGGCAACCACACAGAAAAAGAGTATCACAGTTAATGAATTTTCTATCAAAGAAAAAGTAGAAAGGCTTCCATTACACAGAAAAACAAAAGAAGACAAAAACTTAGGGAAGATACAAAGAAAAGAAAAATAAATCTATCACTATTGTACAAGACCTGTAACAAGAGAAAACACCAGATCATCAAAAGCTAAAGAAGTTTTTTCTGATGACAAATGTTATTATTTTGTAGAACCAGAAAAGCTACAGGAAATACTCTGTTTTTTACCTATTATAGGCTTTATCTTCAAGAGAGATTACATAACATTTGGAGAGGAATTTGTTGAAACCAAAAGAGGTTTTTGTTGGGAACATTCCCCTTCACAAAAATGTCTCTTGGTTTTCACACATCAATCACATTTTAAGAGATTTGAATTGATCCTTGAGGCCTAATTTTTTGATAAAGCTACAGGAAATACTCTGTTATTTTTACCTGTTTTAGTCTTTTTCTTCAAGAGAGGTTGCAGAACAGATGGAGAGGAATTTGTTGAAACAAAAAGAGGTTTTTTTTGGGAACATGCCCCTTCACAAAATCCTCTCTCGGTTTTTACACAACAATCACATTTTAAGAGATTTGAATTGATCTTTGAGGCCTATTTTTCTCATCACATGTCCATTAGGATGAGCCCATTCAAGGAATTATATGACTATGATGCTCCATCTTTTTTGGATTTGGAATTTGGAGAGAGACAACCTCCTAAGACCAGGGACTAGTTACAGGAAAGTCATGACATCTTAAGAGTCCTGAAGGAGAATCTGTAGACTACTCAAAATCAGAAAAATATGTATGCAGATAGAAACATGGTAGAACATAGCTTGGAGGTTAGGGATCTAGTATTTCTTTGATTTCATTCATACATATATTCATCGCTGAAGAGGAGTGGTGTAGATAAGCTTAAGACCCACTTTTATGGGCCTTACAGAGTGGTCAGGAGAGTTGGGGAAGTAACATGCGAGTTGGAGTTACTAGAGGGAAGAAGGATCCATAACACCTTCCATGTATCCTACTTCAAGAAGGCATTGAGACACAAGGTCACCACTTCTATAGATCTTCCTCCACTCGATGATAAAGGATAGTAGATATTTTGTATATCATGCTTTAAATGTCATCATTTTTCATGGGACTTGGATTTATTATGACCCTTAATAGATGCATTATGAATTAATAATGACATTATTCTTTTACGAGTGGCGGATAATGTGGAAGGGGTAATTAATTTGATGGGAAATGGTGATGTGATGATATGATGGATGGAAAGTGTTAAGTATGGAGGTTTAATATGATGTATGGTGAATTCTAAGAGTATAACATGGAGTTGCAGATTTGTGTAGTTACAGACATAAATTATTGTGAAACAATCTTCCAGAAAGGGTTAAAACTCTCGCATCGAAATTTCTAATATGGTTAAGTGTTGGGAGAAATGTAGACTTGTGGATGTGTGGACCTACTAGCAATGGAAAAGTGATGGGGAGTAAGGAAATCCACTCTGTAATGATAAATATGGCTAAGTATGAAAATAAGTGAAAAGTGGAAAGTGAATGCGGACCTGCAGACTTGCGGAGGTGGAGACCTAAGAAAGAGTTAAGGGATGGTAAGTAGCTATGCATCTGCATCGCTTGAAATTGACTAAGTAGCAAAAGAAAATGGAAGAGGAAATGAAGTAAAGTGTTTTGGTGAGTGCAGGGTTGCGGAACTGGGTAGTTAAAAAAAATAGTTTAAGAATATTTATGCAGCTATGCATCCACATTTTAGGAAAATGAATATGTGCTTGGAAATTTTCGATGTAAGAGAAAGGATAAAAATAGGCTAATAAAAGTGTAAAATAAATCCTTATATTAACTACATAATAATACTAGACTGGTAAAAAAAATGGATCAACAATTCTATAGATCCATATCTTCTTCATAGTTCCTTAATGCCTACACATAAGTCAACACAACACGTATTCAATCACTCGTAGATGTCTCAGGCCACTCTTTCTAGAGAGTTCAATCATGCTTTTGCTTTGATACTATATGTAAAAACTTAGCACATATAGAGAAACAAAACAATAACAAATAAAGCACAAAATAAACAGAAGTGGTTTACCCTAGAAACCCTTTATTGGGAAAACCAACCTTCAAAGGACATCTTTAATTCACCTTGGAAAAACAAGCCAAGCCAACTAAACAACAAGGGATTTGAGGCATTTTACAATGGAGTATGACAAGCCTTTAAATATGTTTCATTAGATCAATAACATGGGAGGATACCATGGGCTCGTAAACTACCTACATAAACAATCATTGACCCACTCTTGACCAAGTCAATTGTTAGAAAAACAAGATCACGGAGAAATAAAACAAAACAAATGAGAAAAAAAAACACAGAATATACACAATACAATAGAGAAACAGATATACGTGGTTCACACAATGTGGGCTATGTCCACTAGAGAAATTGTCAGGTCCTTCTTTTATTATTATCCAACACATGAAGGGATACAACCTACAACGCACCCATTGTAACTTCCTCTTCTTTCTCTCATAGTATCCTCACTCAGAATACAATATTCACAATGATGCATAGCCACAATACATTTCACTCATAAAATAGGGTTTCCTTCTAAGGAAAAAAACCCTAACATAACTTTTACCGTCAGATCTGCGACCTTATAATGAATGGTCCATATTTACTATGAAATTACAATAGACATTTACAAGGAAATTTTTCCTTTGGGGGCTTCACCCCCGAATCCCTGCTTTCCCCCAAACCCTGCAGGGGGGTACCCCCCTTGCACTGCCCCACGTGGAGGAGTGTACATTATGCTAGGGTGTAAACTCTTCATGGGTCATAAACATGACTAAAAACAAATACCTCTGAATCAAGAAGATAATCAAACTCCACAACCAACAATCTCCCACTTGGAGGTTGATCTCAACAACTCCATCGTTGTTGTATATGTTGGACTATGATCCTTCTTAGACCTACAAAATTTCTCATCCTTATCTTCATGCTTGAAGACTAACTAGAACTGAGCAGAAAACCATTTTCTCCCTAATTACTCCCTTAGTTAAAATGTCTGCAGGATTATGGCTAGTGTGTATCTTTTCCAACTTCAAATGTCCATCTTCCAAGACGAAACGTATGAAATGGTACCTGAGCTATATATGCTTGGTATTTGAATGGAAGGCTGATTTATTTGCAATATGAATGGCACTCTCACTGTCACAGTAAAACCTTCTATTCTCCTGCTTCTTTCCCAATTCTTCCATAAACCTTTGTAACCAAATCATTTCTTTACTAGCCTCTATAGTAGCAACATACTATGCTTCTATTGTTGAAAATGAAACAACCTTTTGCAGTTTTGAAATCCAACTTATTGTTTTTCCACTTATAGAAAAAACATACCCTATGGTGCTCCTCCTGCTATCTTTATCACCTGCCATATTTGAATCAACATTTCCCTGTAGAATAGTGTTTGAACCTCCAAAATATAATGCATGAGTAGCAGTACCTCTCAAATACCTAAGAATCCATTTTACTTCCTCCCAATGTTCTTTACCTAGATTGTTCATATGCTTGCTCACAACTCCCACTACATGTGCAATATCTGGTCTTGTGCAAACCATCACATCAATAAAACTGTTAATTGTCGATCAATAAGCGACCCTGGACATGTATTCTATCTCCTCCTGTGTCTTGGGACACATCTCCTTAGTTAATTTGAAATGGCTAGCCAAAGGTGTACTAACTGGTTTTTCATTCTACATTCTAAACCTCTCTAACACCTTCTCTATGTACTCACCCTGAGACAATGTCAATTTGTGATTTTTCCTAAATCTTGTTATTCTCATACCAAGGATTTTCTTTGCGGCACCCAAATCCTTCATCACAAATGAATTAGTTGATTTCTTCTTGAGCACAAATTTTATATCATGCATATTATCCCCTGCAATAAGCATGCCATCTACATACAATAGCAAGATAATATAGCTTCCATTTTCTAGCTTTTTAAAATAAACACAATGATCAAAATGTCATCTACTATAACCTTGTTCTATCATAAACCTGTCAAACTTCAAATACCATTGCCTTGGAGCTTTCTTTAGGCCATACAAGCTCTTCTTCAACTAACATACCAAATTCTCCTTCCCTTTGACCTCATATGTTAAGAACCAAACATCAATATAGCATGGAAAAACCTCAGGAAAAGTACTCAACACCTTGAAACAGAGATAATTTCAGATAATA
>CBVK0103486781.1:0-11933 GCA_900067695.1 Picea abies | reverse complement strand
AAACCATGTCAAGGGACAAAACTCGGTCATGGATTCCAAGAGATCTTCATTAGATGGAAGAATAACGATTTGGAAGGAACACATGTCGAGGGCCGTGAGAGGGGTAAGGAGACTAGGATCCAATATCCCTACCGAAGAGATAACCATGTCAAGGGCTAAAAGTTTACTCAGTTGCATTCTCATGTTTGTTCGAGCGTGAGAAGGAGCTAAGACCATGCTTGGTATGCCCCCATCTTGAAAAGCTAGTGGATTAACTCTAGAATGATCATCAAAGGCTGGAAAAAACTCGGTCATGGCTTCCAAGACCGCAAGGCTGAGCGGAGGTGGGTAGTTTCCTTCCCTGAGCCTCATACCAGGCTGCACCATGCTTTGGTTTTCCCCTGGGACGTGGCATGAGGGAGGGAGGTTTTCTTCTGAGGAAGAGACCTATAAAAAGAAGCAATCTTGGAGGGGAGAAGCCCCACAGCAAGGCAATGAGCAAGGAGGGGTCGCACCAGAGCTGGAAATCCGAGCAAAGAGAGGAATGAGCCCGAGAGGAGACTCCTTGAAAAAATTGAGCGAACGAGAGAGAAGAAGGAGTTGACATCTCGTTTTTAAGAGCGAACATGGCCGGCTGGAGCTAAGGTGACCGAGAGGCATCTCTGCTCTGTGCCATGAAGACGCGCAGGTTCATGTTCGTGTGAGCTGCAGGGTGTGAGTGAGAGAAGGAAGATGGCGGTAGTATTTTTGAAAGCCAGAGATGACCTAAGAAGAGACGTGACACCGTATAGACGTCGGGTGTCGAGTAGCTTGGCCATGTGGCCTTATCCTGAGCTGCATCCAACATGTCAAGATGGCACCCCATCTGGGGGTCGGTCTTTGGTGCGGGCCATATTCTTGCAAGCGATGATTGTGGGGTGATAAGGGTTGGTGGACAAGGAGTAGGAGAAGATGCCTTCCTCCAACTCGACGCCCATATTAGCTAATCAATCTGCAACTTGATTGGTCGTTCTTCTTATATGAGATGGGAGGATTACTCGTCAATGCTGAAGAGTTGATTTAATTTTGCAAAGTCCATTCATGAGTCTCCAACTAGGGGAGATTTTCTTCGGGTCTGCCCCATTAAGCAGATGCGAGAGGAGATTAATCACAATTTGCAAGTCGCCTTCCGCAATGAGGGGAAACAAATCTTGTTCTAAGACTACTTTTAGACTGCAGAGGAGACTCCAAATTTCCGCAGCGTTGTTGGTATTATGCCCCATGTTACCTGCCATGATATAAAGTATTTCCCTTTTGTTGTTTCAGATGATCGCCCCATAGCCTGTTGGGCCCAGATTCCCTTTGGAGGCTCCATCAAAGTTGAGTTTGAACCAGTCTTTGGGCAGAGCTTCCCAATGTGTGTGGCTTGTCTTAAGTCCTTCAACTGCTAATGGTCGTTCAGGGGTGGGAGTGAGATTGATTTTCCATGCTTTGAGAATGTTAAATTCATTTGGAGGGGGTGTGAGGTCCTGCTCCATCCATGGGTGTAGCGAGATGGTTTCATTGATCGTGGATTGAATTGTGACCCACACGTCTTGCCAGTTCCTGGTGACCGAGTTAAAAATTATTTTGTTCCGCTCTTTCCAAATGTGCCAGAGAATGAAACATGGAAGCAACTACCAGATTCTATTGAGGATGGGTAACTAAAAGATCAAACTTCTCCAATCCTCAATGCTTTACTTTAAACCTATACGGTTCCTATCCGAACTTCTCATGATGATGGCGCTATGATCCCAGATGCCCAAACTATAAGGGCAGAGATTTAGGAGGTGATTCTGCGTTTCTTCCTCCTGGCCACATAACTGACACTAGGATGGGCCAATGAAGCCCATTTTTGGTAGAGGATGGAAAGTGATACTAGACAAAGTTAACTCTTTGCAAAATGTTGCAAATGCATTGATGAAACCAATGAGCATAGATAAATTCAAGTGGTGTTGTAAGTCTATGGGACTTATGTCCCTTAGCAATTAGCGCACAATTTGATGCATTCTCCCTTATACTCTTGCATGGTATATGGCAAGTGGGAAAATGTTGGGACAAGTGTGTCATACACTGTGTAGTCATGTAGTGGAGCGAGTAATAAATATTGAGCAATATCGAGGAATAAATGTTGAGTAGTGGCACATAATAAATCCAAATCGCTAGCAGGAAATGAATGTTAAGCGATAGAAGTTGGCCAATTAATTGTTGGTGGTTTCCAACATGTAGAATTGGAAAACAATAAATGGTTTATGGTGTTGTTATGCCTATTTATTGAGTGCTAGGGTTGGAGGAAAAAAATGAGTGGGTTTTAACTTATTATTGTGCCGTCGAAATTTCTCTGGAACTCTCATGCTACTGCTAAACACTCTTGTTGAGAGCATAGAGACTTTGTAATGTATTGTAACCATTTAGTTGTTGAATAATACATTGAGTGTGCTTTAGAGTGTGAATTTTTTCTCCTGAGAGGGTTTTCCCCAGGAAATCATTGTGTAATGGTTTGTTATTTCTTTCATTTGTTTTCTACTTACCATCTGCAAATGTTTGTTTAAATTTTTATGCATATTCTTCTATCATTAGTTAGTGCAGGAAATGTGTGTATTAATCACCTCAGCTGCCTTTCAAAGCATACAATATTGTTGGATACTACGACCTCCACTAACATGTGGCATTTTTAGGCCATTTACATATTTTGTAAGTGTTTAATGTACACAGAGGCCAACGTTTGATATGTGTTTGACTCATACCTATGTTAAGTATAACATTAACAAGAACTAGTGCATATATTATTAGCCCATATTTGATATCTAAACCATTATTTTCCATAGTTCTTTACTTGTGGTCATTATTATTCAAAAACACCCAATCCCATAAATTTTCTACTTTATAACATCCTTTCATCAATTAAACAATGACGAGGTAAGAAAGGTTGATATGAAACACTCATCCTTACAAACTAAGAAATCTAAGAAATTGTAAGTAGTAGTATCTTCGAGTTGATTGCATTGAAAGAAGTGAGATGCAATCTACAAGCCAATATAAATAAGATGTGTAACATAGGATAATGTTAATAAACTAAAATGAAAAAAAATTAAATTAAATCCATAATTTGAAAGAGAAAAAAACAACCACATGTGTGTGTGCCAATAAAATAAATCATTCCTACATCCATTTTAAGTTTTGATATTTTAAGCACCTATAAATTGTGTCTAGATTTTTTTATCCTTCTAAGTTTAATAGCTAAAGATGACTTTATGCAAACATATACCTCTGTAAGCTAAGTAGTCAAATCATTGCACGCAGAGAGTCCTTTGTCCCACAAGCAAGAAGGTTGTATATGTTAATTTGGCATCTAACTAAGCTACTAGCATAGATTCATCTTACCTTTGGATATATTAAGGATCGAAAGGGATCAAATGTTTTAAGATGTACATTTTTTCATTATTTAAGATGGATCTAGATGCAAATGAAAAGAGGGGTAAGACTATTTGTATGTAACTATCATGTCTTTGATATTTCTATTTATGTGTAAATTTGGTATATCTTGTTTTCTTTCTCTATATAACAATGCTTATATTAGGTGTACATATCAAATCTCTTTCTTTCATACATATATAGACATTTTTATTTTTGTCTATATATTTATTTGACTAACATATAGAATTGATATTATTTATTGTAAGTATTGTAATTTTTTTAAGCCAACATGTAAATATTGTCCATGTGATAAACGTGACAATGTCTCTATCATACTAGATTGTATATGCACTTCGTTACTCTTGATGTAATAACCTTAAATTAGATTTTTACTATTATTATTATAAATTTGAGTTGAATTCTATCCACACTTAACATCTATACTAGATAATTATACATTATCGTGACTATATTCCAAAATAAAAGTGTTGATCGACTTTGGCTCGGGTAGTTGGGAGGAATGATTGTTATGCTCCTCACCAACGTTCAATTCTCACAAGTAACATGTTGAGTTCATAACAAGTATATTATTGTAATGGATTCGAGCCCTGTTATGTCTTGATGATTCTAAAGTTTACCCTAAATACCATCATTAAAATGAGATAAGAGTTTTCACTAAACTTTATACTTTATAGCCAAAAAAAACAAAAATATTCCAAAATAAAAATAAAAATAAACTATGGAATAGTTTATCAATCTTTCTTTCAATGGTATACACTGTGTTAGATGTCTAATGACAAAAGATGGCATAAGGTTGCAATATAACCGTACACTCACCCTAAGGCACAAAATCAACGATAATGCCCTAAAAAAAATTTAACAACAAAATGATACATGCCGCTTGAATTTCTTATATAAAAACCAAAATGATAGGGTGGTATTTTCTTTATAAAATAAATCCATTTTTCATGCCACATGTCACCCGTCATGATTTTCTGCTTTTCGTACTCTTGCGAAAGACCACCCTGTTTCAAAGATTGTCATAATTTTGTAGTCTCACTTGGCATATGGCTTTACTAGTCAAGTAAAGACAAAATGGTATCGCACTTGGCATATGGCTTTACTAGTCAAGTAAAGACAAAATGGTATCGAGTAGATTCTTCTTAAAAGACTATAAGCGAAGACAAACCAAACAAATCTATATTCTCTTTTGCATCTTATTCCACACTATACGCACACCTGTTGTGGGAGTAATGATGATTTGACAACAAAAGTTATTTATTGGTCATTTTGGGATTCAATGGTGTTATTCATTGAAACCATTACGATTTGCTTCCCATATAATTAGTTTTATAACTAAATAATTAAATATTTTATGTTAAAAAAAGTACTAATTACAAACTTAGGAGAGGACACCAAAGGCTAACTTACAAAACATTTTTTTTTAAATATGGTTAAAAATATGGTTTTCCAGTTAAGTAACTTATAATAAGTTGATGTAAGTGTATATGTTTTCACAATTGGTTATAATGGTTATCAAATTTTCTCGAAATAAACTGTGTAAATATTTTTGAAACATTCAAAATATTTCGAGTAGACACTCTATTCTTCATTAAGGATAAGAAAAGCTTAGTGATTAGAAAAGAGTATGTTCAAGGGAATAGTCGTTGGAAGAAAAAGATTGTTGTAAGTAAAATTATTAAAAACTGGAATTAAAAATAGAGTTAGAATTAAAATAAGTAAATAGTTTTTGTGAACCCGTTGTGAGTAAAATTATTAAAAATAGAAATTAAATTTAGAATTGAAATTAAAATTAAATTAAGCAAATAGTTGTTGGGAACCCTATAATGAAACAAATGTGGAGAAAGAGAGGATATGAAAAGATTAAAAGAAGGGAACAAAAATTAAGGGATGCAAATTAAAGAGAATTTGGATTATAAAACATTGGAAGTAAGGGGGTTAACCAAATAATGATGGTAAGGATGATGAGAATCAAATAATAAATGAATATGAGTAGGTTGAGTAAAAAAAAAGGAGAATAAAAATGATAAAAGAGTATAATGAGAGAAAGGCGAAGATAAAACTAGGGTTAAAAGAGAAATCATGAACTTAGAGTGAGAGAAGGATTGACATTAAGGGTTAGGATGAAGATAATAAATGCAATTGGAAGAATAATCAAGACTAAGAAGAGGTTTAATGATATAGGTGATGAATGTGGGATTTCCAAGACTGGTTGAGTTTGTAGTCGTCTTCTTGATTGAAGTTATTGTGGTGTTTTACAATTTCCAGTGCTTCTCGAATGATATGAGAGGAATAATAGGGCGATGAGGCAAGAATTTTGGTTTGGTCAAAGCAGATAAGGTGTTTAGATTTGAAGGAGTGTTCAACAATAGTGGGCTTACTGATTTGATTGCAGTTTGTGACAGTTGTGTTCTTTGAGCCAGGATTTAAAATATCTGTTGGTTTGGAATATGTATGATTTGCCATAAGAGCATGGAATTTGGTAGACTCTTGTGCCAAGCATAGGGTCAAATTTATCCTTTGTAGTTTTGAAAAGTTGGTTGAGGGTTTTGCACAGTTTGAAAAAGGTTTGGATGTTCTTTTTGGCTTGAATTCTTGAAATATGATCAGTAGTACCCTATATGTAGGGTATAGAGAGGTGAGAAAGGGAAGGGGATGGGGAAGGAGGATTTTAGGATTTAGGATTGCGAGCAGAGAAAAAGGCTTTGTTGATTTGGAAGAAAGAGCAACCATTGGTTGCAAGGGCCTTAGTCAAGTGGGCTTCTTCTTTCTCCGAGAATTAAGGAGATGAGATTCGAATGGCACAAGTAACCAAAATTTTTAAAATAGATGATTTTTGAGATGGATGATGGTAAGAATGGGCATGCAGGTACCGGTAAATATGTGTCTTTTTCTGGTAAACTTGGTGGGTGAGGGAACCATTTGGAAAATGAGATATAAGAACATCCAAGAAAGGAAGAGAATTGTCCTTTCGCATTTCCATAGTGAATTGAAAATAAGGTGAAGGCTATTAAGATTATCAAAGAAAGAGACTAAGGAGGGTTGTCCACGAGGCCAAATGACGAACGTGTCATCAACGAAACGAAACCAGCATTTGGGTTTGAGATGAAAGTTGTTTAAGGCTAAGGTCTCGAAATGTTCCATACCACGGGGCATAAAGATGAGCCCATAGTTGTGCCTTTAGTTTGTTCGTAGCAGGTCCCTTTAAAATAAAGAAAGTAGAGGAGAGACATATTTTAATAAGGTTGAGGGTCTCGATATAGACCAACTTGGAAATGATGTTAATGAATTCTAGAACGAGAATCCTAGAAAATAAGGATACAACATCAAAACTAACCATGATGTCATGTTCATTAAGGTGAATATGCTTTGTTTTTTGAATAAAAATGGAGGAATCTTTGATGGAGGATGAAGTTTTTCTAATGAAAGATCGAATAATATTAGCGCGAGAAAGAAAGAAAGGGCATGGGTGGGAGCTCCTTTGGTGTTGACTATGGGTTCAAGGGGAATGCATTTTTTTTATGAATTTTAGGTTTCCCATAAATCCTAGGGGTTTGAGGGTTGTTAAGGATGAGACATTTTTTAATAATAGGATCCAAAGAGGAAGATTTGATGGATTTGGAAACTAGATTTGTTATGATATTAATGGGGTTTTTAGGGAGAGGTTTATAAGAGGAACAAGAAAGGAGGTCTTGAATTTTGGATTCATAGTTTGAGGTGTTCATAATCACCATAGCATTATCTTTGTCGGATTTTAAGATGATAATATTAGGGTTGTCATTAAGACAACTAATGTATGGAATTCGTCTTTTGTTACGTTAGGTTTAAATATTTCAAAAATATTTACACAGTGTATTACCAGAAAGTTTGAAAACAAAGTTGATGTGAAGATTATTCATTTTTTATATTTTTAGAATGTTAATTGCTTTGCTTATGAGTTTTAGTTAAAAGAATTAGTGTTATTTCTTAATTTAAATTATTTCATTCATGTTTCTTATTTTTATTTTATTTTTATTTTACCAAATGGTGAAGATAGCTACATCTTTCTCATTATTAGTCCATGTCAAAGGAAAGCCAGGGACTATAGTGTTTGTTTCGGCATTGAACCACTATTATTTTATGTTTGACTTTTAATACATGACTTATATCCCTAACTTTGTAGCATGGTTTGTAATTTTTCTTATTAAATATGTTCCAAAAAATTATTTATAAATTATTTATTTACAATCTTATTGGTTCTAACATTTGAAGTCTTATTGGAGGCTTCACTCCTCCCATTGTATTTTTTTTGTTCCCTATCCTAACTTTTTGCAACATGCAATTATTTTTATCTTTTCATTATTACATAACGTAAGTTCTAAGTTTTAAGTTTGTGTCAGTGGCACATTAACACTTCGCATTCACACTTCTGCTGCACCCAAATTTCAATGTCATGCCACCGTCTGCACCAAAATTTCAATGTAAGGCCACCATCTCCACTGCCTACTCTTCCTCCTGCATTTTCCAT
Source organism: Picea abies (assembly GCA_900067695.1). Lineage (NCBI taxonomy): Eukaryota > Viridiplantae > Streptophyta > Pinopsida > Pinales > Pinaceae > Picea > Picea abies. The sequence continues at coordinate 3,991 of CBVK0103486781.1, read as the reverse complement.
GCACGCACACACATGGCATTAGATCGCATTGTATTGTCATCCATTTCACTATGTTTTTCCTCCATGTTGCAAACCTCATAAAGGTACGAATTGGTAGGATGATCAAAGGAAAATATCTAAATGGAACTAGTACTAGCAACTCGAACTCGAAGAACGCACTTACATATGCTACACACCAACAACATAGCCTCTAACATATCAAAGACCATTAATACCATAGCCTACGTAGAAGTTGTTTCTTGTGGGATGAGATCCTTGACCTACAATTAAGGTACGAGCTATGGGCTGTCACTTACAGTGATTTATCAACAAATCAAGAGTAATATACAATATATGTCAATTTATCCTCTCCTACCTAACCCCATACAAAGAAGCATGCACAGTGAAAAATATATTGTAATTAGTATGATTCTAAGATTATCAAATGAACAGAAGACGAACATGTTCTAACTTAGCATAGTTTTTTTTCCATGGCGTTTCTAGTAGCCATCTTGAGTTTTAAAGTTTCATCTTTAAAATCTAGAAGATTGTATATTGGAGGAGAAACTAGAATCTGCTTTGGATCCCCTCTTTTATTATTAGCTACAATTCGAGTTTCAAAGGTGTTATCCACATTTTTGGTTATCGAGATGATGACATGATAATGACATGATGATGAAAGATCTAACTCTTCTTTAAGATCATTTTCATGCTGTGGAGATCGGTTCGTGTCCGCACTTACGGATTTATCCTAGAACAAAAGGTTCTCTTTCTCACAGTGGGAGCTTTACCTAACCGAACACATATGGCTGGATCGACAATGGTGGAATCTCTTACTTCAGGAAAAGACATCTTAGCAAGCAAAGTGGGATTGTTACGACAAGAACCAGTAAACCATAACGTTATAGGTTGGTATCCTTGGTACTACCCATTCTGAAATGTTCAGGGAGGGATGTCTACCCCTGAACCATTGCACCTTGCTTTCTGGGCAACCTACAAAAAGAAAGAAATAAAAGTATTCGTATTTCTATGTCTCTTCAACTAAAACCCTATATATATGTCATTTTGTTGATTTGAAAAATACAATATGAACTGATTTTCATGTTTCCATACTAGCATGCATCTTGATTCTTCATCCAGAAGATGAACCCCCACTATAAGGAATAGGTAAAGCAAGAAGTTGAGAAAAATGTTGATCACAGGATTGATTTTCCGTGCTTTGGTATCGAAAATTGAACCACCAGAAGTTCAGACTACAAAGGAAGCCAGTCACCATTTGAAGTTCAGGATGCACCAGTCTATCTCTAGAAAAGAAAGAAAGATAGATCCACCCATAAAAGAGAAATCATCGATGAAGGGACATAAGTAAGGTGACGTGAGGATGCTTGCCTTCCTATTGTTTTTTCTCCAAGATTGCTTTCCCTATTGCTTGAACTATTGCGAAGTTTCTGCAGAAGATGGAAGTAAAGCACGACTAACAAGTTCCATTCTAGTCATTGAAAACTTAAATTAGTGTGGATTTGTTATCTACACTTGTAATAATAAGTAAAAATAGACAACACCCTGAAGGTACAAATTAGAATTGGAAACAAAAAATACTTGCGCTTCAACTTTGTGGTGACACCAAAAAGGATCAATAGTAGCTAAGCTACAAGTACCTACTTTAGTTCATCATTGTTATGATCCTTGAATGAGTTCGGGCTTGAATTTAGGAATTTGGGTGATGAGGTTTGAGTTGTGGAATTGTAAAGCCTCTTATTCCCTTCTGCTATGCATATCATGCTATAAAATACCATATACCTATGATATTGCATATACCCAATCTATTGACAAACGCATATCTTGTTATAAAATACCCTTAACCTATGATACTAATTGTGATCTTTATTCTGACCACCTGGGCAATGATATTCTTGGCCATCCTTCAACACTGGTGCAATGATATTCCTGGCCATCCAAAACTAGGCTGGGAATGCTAGTGTTACTAAGCAGTTCTTCTTCATCCATGTCTAGAAAACCCACTGCGCAATACTCGGGTGGGAATGCTAGTGTTACCAAGAATTTTGTCTCCATCCGTGTCTAGAAAAACCACCCTGCAATACCCATAATTATTTATACAACATGTAGCATTAATCTTGACTCCATGATTGACATTTGAAATAACACATTGTTGGTTGTGGAGCCTGATTATCTTCCTGATGCAGAGGTCCTTTGCTTTCAACCGTGTCTATACCCCATGAAGTATTTACCCACACTGGGTGAACCACGTAAATCTGTGTTTCTCTTGTATTGTGTGTCTTCTTTGTTTTTGTTTCTGCATTTGTTTTATTTTATTGCTCCGCGGTCCTGTTTTTCTAAAACACATAGCATTTACAAAATATGTAAAGTACTTGGCTACCCAGTTCGTTGTATTAACGTGTTAGATTTCATATGCACCAGTTGAAGACATCCCTAACACTTATGATAAGTGAAGGAATGTGGATGACATTCAGTGGCATATGCACCATGAATTCCCTAACATTTGTGATGAGTGAAGGACATTTATGATGAGTGAAGGAACATGGATGAGATTCCACACATTTCCTGGCATTGAATTTATTGTGTGTGTGTTTTTTTTTAAGTTCTCTATTAATTGAATTTAGGACTGGTAGATTTGCATATGGGTCATTCACTATGATCCTTTTGTGGGGTAATTGTACCATAAACTTGAAGGAAATGAATTGTCGCAGATTTTGGAATACCTTCATCAGGAAGATTAGAAAGCGTATTGCCTTGCTTCTGCTTCTGAAGCATGTAAATTTTTTGTTTTGTTGTTTGGGGTAGGTTTCAATGAGTGGTAGGTCAAGGTTCGCTACCTCCATTCTCTGATGATTTACTCGCATCATTGGGTTATCCCACATACTCTTCCATGCAACACACCTAAATTTTTGTGATGATGTTAGTGGGTTCTGATGTTGTTATTCTCTTTGATAAAGTTGGCAAATATATACTTGTTATACCTTGCCATGTCTATGCATCAGATTTTCTATAAATTATTTTCCTTGTTTTTCTTTGGTTCTTAGTGGTAAGCTATTCCTGTCAAATATTGTTTAGTTCCATTTCAAAGCATATCTCTCTAGTTTGATTATAATCAATTATAATTCTTGGTAGTCGTTTTATAAAGGAATTTTTATATTCATGTTTGTTGGTTGTGGGATATTGCAATGGATGTGGAAAAAATAAAAAAATCTCTAAAAAGAAAAGTGTCCATTTGTATAAATTTCATGAGGATTACAAAATCTAAATACACACGTGTAGCATCTAGTCCTTTGGAGTTACTAAAGGAAATGAATATGAATACTGGAAACTGATGAGGCAGAAAGTTGGGTGTTGCAACAGGTATTGAGTAGTAACGTGGTTGGTGCATAGCGTATGGCCTCTGCATGTGGGGGACATGAAGTGAGAATAGAAAACGAGACTGATATTGTGCCGGTAAAATTGGTATCGAGTGGAGTAGAACGCCTTCCCAGAGAGATGAACACCATGAAGATTAAGGATGACAAGGTGATCACAAGATTTAGGTTATTTGCAAGAAAACCATATGTTACAATATTTTTATTCTTTCATGCAAAATAGTTTTATTATGGCACGAGAAAGCAATATCTGGTATCAAATCATTTTTCCTAATGGGTAAGTTCTTGCATGAGATAGAAAAGAAGGAAATTGTTGTATTTGGAAATGTCATGGACGTGGGGCACATTATTGCAACCACGATTGGAGGCATTAATGGTGAACCTAAACATGTAAGTCATTTTTAACATCAGGCATTTTTCAGGCGGGTTAAAATACGTGTTACAAACCTGTATACAAAAAAGTAAGAAGAAACGCTCAATAAGGCATGAATATTTGAATAGTTTACGTAGATGGTTAAATTTTCCCTCTAAACAAGTAGGTAGTTATATGTAAGGTGGTTTAGAACTTCAAAACAAGTAGGTAGTTATATGTAAGGTGGTTTAGAACTTCAAAACAAGTA
>CBVK0103486726.1:0-13068 GCA_900067695.1 Picea abies | reverse complement strand
TGCAATTTAGGGTTATAACACACACTAACATTAATATGGAAAGGATGGATATTTTCGCCTCCTATTCTTGGGCCTCTTGTTTTCCTCTCATAGGCTGCACACAATATTTCCTCAATATTCTCCATAGCCCAGAGTTCCTCTACCTCTTATTCATTGCTTTCCAAGCCCTCCCTCATGGCTACGACTCTTTTCTCGGTATTCAACTTATATTGGTAGGGTACTCCGCTACATGTTTTTCCTAGTGACGCCAAGATCCAGTTAAGCTGGTCTCCATCCATCAAGATTGGGTCCAAGAATTCCTCCTCCTTCTTTCCTTTAGACTCCCCTTCGTCCATTTATCCTTCCTCTATCAATGCTTCCCCCCTCCCCCCATGCACACAGGGAATTCTAGTTGTTTGCTTCCATTGTCATTACACCTTTTTTATATAGCATTATTTTAATAGAAGTATACAATGATCGAATGTACCTTCTGCAGGGTCCGCGTAGAAATTATTGCTCCACCGTGCTGTATGACTTCACTGTGTCAACTACAAACTCTGTGATGTAGCTTGTCACTATAATATCAAGCCAGAAGTCGATGACGTGGGTGAATTTGTTGTTCACATGTTGTAACTACTCAATCTATACTAGGGTCCAATCTAGCTATCGGATCTGATTTGTCGCGTGGTTATCATTCAACCTCAGTATCCACTCCTGCAGTAGGTGGGGAAAATCACAGAAAAAGACATCATATAAATCCATAAATACATATTTATCTAGATATTTGCGAGGTGTGAGGTTAGGGTTTCTATTATCCTTCTAGGAAAAATCTAGTTCTTTAGTTCTCAACCATCCTTCGATTTCTAATTTCGTGGGGTTCCATGGTCTCAACATTCCCTTCTAGTGGCTCAGCGGTCTTCTAGGTTTTCTTATTCTATTCTCATGCACTCTATCTCATCTACTCAGTCCTCTCTTGTTCCTCTTACAATGGAAATAGAACCATTTGTTAGTTTTTAGCTGATTGGCTTCTGTCTACTACCTACACCATAGACCCAGGGTTCATATCTATAAGGGTACCAACAAAGCCTAAAAATATCGACCCTTCTGGTAAACCAGAAGGCAACGCAGTACACAGAATGCATTGTGCAGTCTCACTCGAGATAGCTTTAAATGGGTGTCTGCAACACTCAAGTGTTTACGTCCTAAGATTGAGTATGATATAGGGGATATGCATTCTAAGCCATTATTTGTGATTTGTATTACGAACTACTGTTATTATGTTTAATACTTTGACCTCATGGACTATGTTCTTGATAATTCAACAACAATTAATAAACAATATAATAACTCATTCATTCATTCATTTCATACAACATTTAACTAATAAAAGTATGACAAACATATGCATGCATTCATCACATTACACAGGTATTACCGTGGTTCACCCCCTCCTGGGCTACGTCCACAAAGATTTGTCTCTTGGCTCTAGTATTATGGCAGTTCTATAATTATTATGCCTCGCACTTACAACTCTCCCTAGATGGGTAAGTTCTCTGTGAGGCAAAATAGATCGCAGCAGGCTCCATATCCTGTGATTTAATCCTCAAAATCTACCTCCTCTCTTCCTCTTAGCTCAATCGCTTACAAAAGTAGTTCTCTCATCAAATCATTACATAAAGATAATCAGACTCTACATAGGTAGAAAACCAAACTTCTTCTGAAATCTCTTTGATACCTGCATATCTATATTTATATCTATTGGGATCTTCACCATTTACACAAAAACCTTACAAAAACCCTACAAAAACCCTAACAACTATTGTTGTTAGGTCTTCCTTTTCTGCATGCGTGTGTTTCTTCCTTCCATATGTCGCCGCCTTCTTGCATGTGCACGTGCTGTGCTTCTTGCCAATTGTCTCTTTCCTCATGCACTCTTTATTTCCCACGATTTCTCTTCCATCTATCATTTTTCTTTGTGCACGCTTTCTCCCCCACTTCGGCCTACTGCCAACAATCACAAACAGAAGAAATACTAGAATAAGGAGAGAGAGAAACATTACATACAATACCGCAGCCAAATGAAACATTCCACATTACACCCAGTATGTTGCGCACGGATGAGATTGTGGGGAAGACACCCCTAAAATACTTAGCTCAAATCCAACTGGTATTGCCGTGGATACCATCCAAGGATCTACACAAATTACAGGTTTGTGTAACCCAAGAGGTACAGTCTCGTGCACACATAGACTTAGTTGAATTACAACAGGCAATGAAAAAGTGGGATGCACTAGAAATAATATGCGAGCAAGCTAAGTTAGAAACCCAAGAGGAAAGGGAGCGCAGGAATGGATTGGAGCAGAAAGTGGCAGGAACATATGAAAAAATTCCAAACACCGCGTAGAGGGATGAAATCACAGAAGCATAAAATATTGATCATATTGCACAGGTGATTGATCAATATTAGAAGGTGATCGAGAATCTTTGTGAGCAGATCACACCCACCACTCCACCAACAGTAAAGGAGAGAAGGAAGTAGGAGGCAACATGATGCAGGAGCATCTCTCCACGTCAGCCAACCAGCCAACCAGCCACGTCAGCGGTTTCAAATCACGTGCTAAGGAGAGGCACAGCCCTTGTTTTCAATTTTGAAATTGAATGTAATTTAATGTCTTAGGATAGTGAGTCGTGAAGCCTTGCTTTGCATAGGTATAGAGTATATAGGCCTTTAATGCTTTGAAGGATGAGATCTAGATCCAGATTGTGGACTAGACAACCCATTCAATGTAATTGAATAGGGTAGGTGAGGTTGGAGGGAAGAGATCGAAGAGCCCCCTCTTGTAAAAGATCAATTTCGATCTCATTTTGTAGTAGTTAGAGTATGCACAAGAGAGAGTGGAGAAGGAGCTGAGACTCCATTGAAGTTTGTGATCAGAACACTTTGTAAAAAGAGGCATTTTTATTAATACAAACCAGAGAAGTTTTTCCTGCATATTGTCTGTGTTGTGTGAATGTCTTTGTGTGTTCAATGTATGTTGTAGATGTAAGTTAGGTGTGCATTTGCAAGGAGTTGTTTGATTTTAAGGCTTGAGAGGTTCTTTGTATTTTCATGCCAGGAGGGCGTGATAGAGTAATGTGATCTTTGAATACCAGTGCATATATGCACTTCTAAACTCTATGGATTCATACAAAGATGTGTCAGGTGGGCACAGAAGCTGAAGTCATTAACTAAGAAGAAGACCTGTGAGGTTGTTGAACACCTCAGGAGGCAAGGCTATGTAGCGAGACACAGTTGCAGACAGAAACTCTGTTATGAGTTCTGTAAAGCTCTGCCAAGTGGGCATTGAGCAGGTGCAAGGTGTGCATAGAAGAGGAACTCTGTTGTGAGTTCAGATAGATGATAGAATCTCTGAGGAGTTCTGTATAACTCTACCAAGAGGGCATTGAGTCAGTGTGCAGATAGGCACAAGAAGAGAACTATGTGTGAGTTCTGAATTTGGAGAAGAATCCACTGAAAGATCTTTGTAGGGTTGCTAAACACCCTGAAACACTCAGCAAGAGGTTGCTTGAGCAGGGGATAGCCAGGAGGGCATCCAAATTATCCATCTGCAGGAGAAAGGAAGAGAGATTTATTTCCTTAAGGTCTGAGGAGCAGGAAATATGAGAAGGAGTAGCGCTTTGAGTGTAAAGACTTTGTAGAGGCGCAGAAGTCATAGAATCCCTTGAGGATTTGAAGGATAATCTCAGGAGGAGTAGTGCCTTCAGCGCACGAAGCCATAGTTGCAAGGAGTGCAGATGTGAAAGGACTCTTTGGGAGAGTTCAGAGTCTCTAAAGCTCAGAAGGAGTAGCATATTTGAGAACAAAGGTGAGACTCAAGGTTTAGAGCTCATAGGGAAGATGAACAAAGGTCGAGGCCTTTGAGAATTTGAAATTCTTCCAAGTCTAGGAAGAAAGCACCAAAGCTCGGGAGGAGCAACAGCTACAGTCGGATTAGCTGAGAGAATCTGGACCATGGATTTGTGTCCAGGAAGCATAGGAAAGGTGCAAGTGGAAGACATGATCTGAACCGTCAGATCTTGAGTGAAGAACCCGACAACCATTGGATCTATCAAGATTTTCACGAGGTTTAAACCCTCACGCACAGAGCAGTAGAGCGAAAGTCCCAAAGGAGTCGTATCAGGATTTCGACAATCGAGAGTTTGGGGGTCTGGAGGATGACAGTCCAGCCACTCGACATCAAAAATCATGAAAAGGTGAAATAGATCTGAGCCATCCATTTGTGGGAGGATGTGGACATAGAATCATCCATTTCAGAGATTCGGGCACTGGGACTCACAGAGGCAAGCATCTTGACTTCACATCTGGCGAAGTCTTGAAAGAATCTTAGCCATCCATTAGAAGGAGGACACGTGTCATGAGATCCTCTCTATTGGGGATTCAAACACTGGAAGTCAGAGAAGGAAGTCCTTGAATTCACAAGTGGTGAAGTCGCGAGAATATCAGGACCATCCATCTAAGGAGGATAGGTTGCAGAGATCAAGGGATCTTGCAAACTCGGAGGTTCGCAAGGTAAGAGCCCAAGATTTGGGCACTCCAAGTCACAAAGTTGAGAAATCACGAGGAGAAAGGATAGTAGTTGGATCCAGGCCAAGGGAGGACCATTGGATCAGAGCCTCATTGCACATATCGCGCATTCGGGGCTTCAGAGGTTGAGAGGACCTTGTCTCGACATCAGAAGTCGTGAAGTGCCGAGAGTCGAGGCATGGAGGAATACATGGCAGAACCACAAGGTGGGGCTCGTGTGATTGATAGGTGGACACGCGTTTCCTAGAAAGAGTTGTCAACACTTCATTGATTTCTCACATCTTGGGGACTTGCGAGATAAGAGCACAAGAGCTTGACACTACAACTCGTGAAGTGGTGAGTTGCGAGAAGTGCGAAAGGAAGGTCAACCTTCGTTGAATTTTAAGTCTCTAAGGATCACACAAGGAAGGAATGAGAGTTCAACCTTTGAACTCATGAAGCAGCGAGTAGTGAGAGGAGCTAGCGTTAAGCTTTGGCGGTGGTCACACGCAAGGAAGGTGCTGACAAAAGAGGAGCTATAGCCATTTCACGATTTCGGGTATCGTGAGATTGGAAAGGGAGAGTCAGGAGCCCCGACTCAGGAACTCGCGAGTGGCGAGTTGTGAAAAGAACCTTTTGGGTGAGGCCTTGGTTGTAGTGTTTTGGTTGCATAGAGAAAGGATCTCGCACCTAGTGTTGTTCACACAGGTGGAGTTTTCGAAAGGACCTGTGGATTGATTTGAAAGGAGATTCTAGCAGGGAATCCAAAAGAGCTGCTTCGGCTCATGAAATAAATTGAATGATCCTTAAGACAGAGAGGTTGAGAAGAGACTCTGTTGAGGAAGAGGTGGCATCTGTGTCCGAGTCTCTAGTTGACCTCCCGGTATTAAGGATCATTCAATTTATTTCATGAGCTGAAGTGGCTCTTTCAGATTCCCTGCTAGAATCTCCTTTCAAGTCGATCCATAGGTCCTTTTGAAAACTCCACCTGTGTGAACAACACTAGGCGCGAGCTCCTTTCTCCATGCAACCACAACACTATGACCAAGGCCTCACCCAAAAGGTGCTTGTCAGAGTTAGATTTGGATCAATATAGTCATTGGATCCAGGTCAAGGTAGAACCGTTGGATCAGAGCCTCATCATGTGTATCGCACATTCGAGGGTTTAGAGGTTGAGAGGACCTTGTCTCAACATTAGAAGTCGCGAAGTGCTGAGAGCCGAGGCACGGAGGAACACGTGGTAGAACCACAAGGTGGGGCTCACATGATTGACAGGTGGACACACGTCACCTGGAAAGAGGAGTCAACACTCCGTTGATTTCTCGCATCTCGAGCATTCATGAGATAAGAGCACGAGAGCTCGACACTACAACTCGCGAAGTGGTGAGTTGCGAGAAGTACGAAAGGACGGTCAACCTTTGCTGAATTTTAAGTCTCAGAGGATTGCACAAGGAAGGAACGAGAGTTCAACCTTTGAACTCATGAAGCGGCGAGTAGCGAGAGGATCTAGTGTTAAGCTTAGCCAGTGGTCATGCGCAAGGAAGGCGCTGACAAAAGAGGAACTATATCCATTTCAGGATTTTGGGTATCACGAGATTGGAAAGGGAGAGTCGGGAGCCCCGACTCACAATCTTGTGAGTGGTGAGTTGTGACAAGAACCTTTTGGTTGAGGCCTTGGTCATAGTGTTGTGGTCGCACGGAGAAAGGAGATTGCGCCTAGTTCTGTTCACACAGGTCGAGTTTTCAAAAGAACTTGTGGATCAATTTAAAAGGAGATTCCAGCAGGGAATCCGAAAGATCCTCTTCAGCTCATGAAATAAATTGAATGATCCTTAAGACCGAGAGGTCGACCAAAGACTCTGTCGAGGTAGAGGTGTCATCTGTGTCAGAGTTGGTATCAGAGCTTGAATCTTGTCTGTATATTTCAAGAAAGGGAAGTTGGAGGTGAAAGAGAACTCTGATACACATCAAGAGGTATTAGAGCTAGACTTCATCTGTAGATTTCAGGTGAAGAGAAGAGGAAAAGAAGACATTCAGGAAGACTGTGGATGAAGCTGAAACACTCAGGGGTGCAGAGTGATAGCAACAGGCTTGCCAGGACAGCAAACAAGGACAACGATATGGCTACTAAAGGCCAAAGATACACTGGAAATAAAAGCCCAGAGTTGATGGTCAAAATATAGTCTAATCTGCTGAGATGGTGGTTGAGGCCTGTTGAAAACCTCAACAGACCAAAGAAGAGGGTTCAAGTATGTGAACCAGAGACTGGGAGAAATCTCGGTGATGCTAAGGAGGAAATGGGATCAGATGAAAATCTCAAGAACTACCAAGAGGGTAGAGAGGAAATTCCCAATTTCCAGGTGGGCAAGGAGTTGAGATCACTGTGGGGTCTCACAGACTGTCACGAGGACAGTCGAGAAATTTCACATTGCCAGGAGGGCAATGGATCGAGATCGTTGTGGGATCTCATAGACTACCAGGAGGGTAGCGAAAGGTTTCCAAATTGCTAGGTGGGAAAGGGAATAGAGATGCGATCAGTTGATCTCATAGACTGCCAGGAGGGAGATAGGGAAATCCCATATTTCCAGGTGGGAAGGGATGAGCAGATGAGACTATTTGAGGGTCTCATAAACTCAGAGGTGAGTTTGAATCATCTTGAGGAGCTAACAGAAGAGGAATATCAAAAAAATCTTCTAATGATTGGGGGAATTCAGATATTCGTACCATTTTCCAAAGAGGAGGTAGAAATATGTGTTGTAGATGTAGCAACAGAAGCAGGACAACCAAGTGAGACTGTCAAAGAAGCATTGGAGCAGACATGGGAAGTTGCCCAAGAAGAAAAAGAGAATGAGCATTCTGATGAGTGTCTCAATGCTTTCAGCTAGGAAGATGAGGAAGCTGTAGCACTAAAACTGACAGCAGAAGAAGACGAAGAGCAGGTAGGTAGATTGATCACTCCATGGGAGATGGAGCTGGAGATGCTGGAGGATTGGCTAAACAATCCAGAGCTAGTAGGAGAACTGGCAGAAGTTGAGTTGTCAAAGAAGTTGACTGAACAGCAGGTCAGTCAAGAGAAGACTGCAGAGATGAAATATGTAGTAGGGTGGCAAGTTAAGACCACAAAAGAATATGAAGAAGATGGCATGGGAGATCATGGTGATCTGCCCAATTGCAGGAAAATTTTGCAGCTGAAGAGACTGTGAAAATAGAGCCAACCACTGGAGCAGCTAGACGAAGTGATCGAGATGATCAAGGAGTTGATGATCAGGTAAATAGAGACTACCAACAAGCAGAAGCTGAGAAAAAGGAAAGAAGTTGTAGCAGCAATGCAGGAGCATCAACAACAAAGAGATGGAGCAGATGAACAACTTCAGAAATTTGTTTGAGATCCAGGAGGATTTCAACAACTGAGGGTGGAAGCATCTGAGCAGGAGCTCATGAATTTTGTAGCTGAGGAGTATGATGAAGGAGCATCTCTCCACGTCATCCAGCCAGCTATCCAACCACATCAGCGGTTTCAAATCACATGCTGAAGAGAGGCGTAGCCCTCGTTTTCAATTTTGAAATTGAATGTATTTTAATGTCTTAGGATGGTGAGCCATGAAGCCATGATTTGCATAGGCGTAGAGTAGATAGGCCTTTAATGCTTTGAAGGATGAGATCTAGATCCAGATTGTGGACTACACAAGCCATTCAATGTAATTGAATAGGGTAGGTGAGGTTGGAGGGAAGAGATCGAAGAGCCCCCTCTTGCAAAAGATCAATTTTGATCTCATTTTGTAGTAGTTAGAGTATGCACAAGAGAGAGTGGAGAAGGAGCCAAGAATTTGTTGAAGCTCGTGCTCAGAACACTTTGTAAAAAGAGGCATTTTTATTAATAATAACCAGAGAAGTTTTTCCTGCAGATTGTCTATGTTGTGTGAATGTCTTTGTGTGTTCAATTTATGTTGTAGATGTAAGTTAGGTGTGCATTTGCAAGGATTTGTTTGATTTTCAGGCTTGAGAGGTTCTTTGTGGTTTCATGCTAGGAGGGCATGACAGAGTACTACAATCTCTAAATACCAGTGCATAGATGCACTTCTAAACTCTGCAGATTCAGACAAAGACGTGTCAGGTGGGCACAAAAGATGAAGTCATTAACTCAGAAGAAGACCTATGAGGTTGTTGAACACCTCAAGAGGCAAGGTTATGTAGTGAGACACAGTTGCAGACAAAAACTTTGTTGTGAGTTTTGTAAAGCTATTCCAAGTGGGCATTGAGTAGGTGTAAGGAGTGCACAAAAGAGGAACTCTGCTATGAGTTCAGATAGATGACATAAGCTTTGAGGAGTTCTGTATAACTCTACCAAGAGGGAATTGAGTCAGTGTGTAGGTAGGCATAGGAAGAGAACTTTGTGTGAGTTCTGAATTTGGAGAATAATCCGTTGAAGGATCTTCGTAGGGTTGTTGAACACCCTAAAGCACTCAACAAGAGGTTGCTTGTGCAGGGGATAGCCAGGAGGGCATCCAAATTCTCCATCTGTAGGAGAAATGAAGAAGGATTTATTTCCTTAAGGTCTGAGGAGAAAGAAAGCTCAAAAGGAGTAGTGCTTTGAGTGTAAAGACTCTGTAGAGGCATAGAAGTCACAAAATCCCTTGAGGATTTGAAGGATAAGCTTAGGAGGAGTAGTGCCTTCAGTGCACGAAGCCATAGCTACAAGGAGTGCAGAAGTGAAAGGACTCTTTGGGAGAGTTCAGAGTCTCTAGATCTCAGGAGGAGTAGCGTCTTTAAGAACATAGGAAAGACTCAAGATGAAGAGCTCACAAGGAATATGAACAATGGTTGAGGCCTTTGAGAATTTGAAATTCTTCCAAGTTTGGGAAGAAAGCACCAAATCTCGTGAGGAGCAACAACTACTATCAGATCAGCTGAGAGAATCTGGACCGTGGATTTGTGTTCAGGAAGTGTAGGAAAGGCACAAGGGGAAGACATGATCTGAACCATCATATCTTGAATGAAGAAACAGACAACCATTGGATCTGTCGAGAGTTGCATGAGATTTAAACCCTCATGCACAGAGTAGCAGAGTGAAAGTCTTGAAGGAGTCGTATCGGGATTTCGGCATTCGGGAGTTTGGGGGTCTAGAGGACGAGAGTCTGGCCACTTGACATCAAAAATCATGAAAAGGTGAAATATATCTAAGTCAACTATTTGCGGGAGGACGCGTGTCGCAGAATCATCCATTTTGGAGATTCGGGCACCGAGACTCACAGAGGTGAGCATCTTAACTTCGTATTTGGTGAAGTCCTGAAAGAATCTGAGCTGTCCATTGGAAGGAGGATGCTTGTCGTGAGATCCTCTCTATCTAGGATTTAGACATCAGAAGTCAGAGAAGGAAGTCCTTGACTTCATGAGTGGAAAAGTCGAGAGAAGATCAGGACCATCCATCTGAGGAGGACAGGTGGCAGAGATCAAGGGATCTCATGAACTCAGAGGTTCACAAGGTAAGAGCGCAAGATTTGGGCGCTCCAAGTTGCGAAGTTGCGAAATCACAAGGAGCAAGGATAGCCATTGGATCCAAGTCAAGGGAGGACCATTGGATCAAAGCCTAATCACACGTATCATGCATTCAGGGGTTCGGAGGTTGAGAGGACCTTGTCTCGACATCAGAAGTCGTGAAGCACTGAGAGCCAAAGCACGAAAGAACACATGGTAGAACCACAAGTTGGGGCCCGTGTGATTGACAGGTGGACATGCATCTCCTAGAAAGAGGATTCAACACTCCATTGATTTCTTGCATCTCGGGGATTCACGAGATAAGAGCATGAGAGCTCGATGCTACAACTCGTGAAGTGGTGATTTGTGAGAAGTGTGAAAGGAAGGTTAACCTTCACTAACTTTTAAGTCTCGGAGGATCGCATAAGGAAGGAACGAGAGTTCAATCTTTGAACTCACGAAGTGGTGAGTAGCAAGAGGAGCTAGCGTTAATCTTAGCTGGTGGTCACGCGCAAGGCTGGTGCTGAAAAAAGAGGAGCTATACCCATTTCGTGATTTCAGGTATCGCGAGATTTGAAAGGGAGAGTCAGGAGCCCCAACTCACGAACTCACGAGTGGCGAGTTGTGACAAGCACCTTTTGGGTGAGGGATTGGTCATAGTGTTGTGGTCGCACGAATAAAGGATCTCGTGCCTAGTGCTATTCACACAGGTGGAGTTTCTAAAAGGACCTGTGGATCGATTTGAAAGGAGATTCTAGCAGGGAATCTGAAAGAGCCGCTTCGACTCATGAAATAAATTGAACGATCCTTAAGACTAGGAGGTCGAGCAGAGACTCTATCGAGGCAGAGGTGGAATCTACGTCACAATAGAGTAGCTACGAGAGATAGAGAAACAAGTCATCACAACAACCGACTTGTTATATAAAGCAGCACATCTTTGGACAAAGTTAGAAGATGATCAACAATTCCAAAGGTGGGACAAGGAAGAAGAAATGATCACCGCAACTATCCAAGACCTCAAGCAAGGGAAAAAGACAAAGCCCATCATAGAGCATGTCAAGGGGGTGTAGGACATGAAGAAACTACATGAAGAAATCACCACTATGCAAACATAGAAAAATGAGCTCCACGCTCAAATGAAACCGCTTTAAGAGAGAGTAGAAAAATTCCTTGCACAAGAAAAGGAAGCTAAGACACAGATAGCACAGACCCAAGCAGAGTGCGCAGGATTTATCAGTGAAGAAATTGAAGTCCAGATAGTAAACACACTCAAGGAGAATACTACGCAGGCGCAAACAAAAGCAACAAAGCTCAAGGAAAAATTCTAGGGGATCACCAAGGAGATTGAGGAAGCGCACAAAGGTTAGGTGGCTCGGGATGATCTACATGTCAATGTTAGGGGCCTATTGGAAGCATACTAAAGAAGAAAAGCAAGGCGATTTTGGGAAAGAAGGCATGCACAAGGAAAGTGATAGCTGGAAGGGAGAACAACATGTGCAAATTCATGGAAGACCTAACGACGGTAGGGTTAGGGTTTTGGTAATGTATTGTAATGGATGAGGAGATAGAAACATATAAATATAGATACTTAGGTATCATAAGGGATTCGGATTATCATACAGGCTAGTTGTTATTATATAGAGAATTGTTGTAGCGAGTTGATGGGTAATATTTTGTTGTAAGACCTATTTTTGTAAGATGTTGAGTAGCGAGCTAAAGAGGAATGAGGAGGGTATATCTTGAGGGTTAGATCATAGGTTGAGGATCTTGGTGCAGTCTAGTCCACCTCATATATATATTACCCAATTGAGGAGAGTTGTAAAGTGAGTAGTGTTGTACTGAAGAACTACCATAATAAAAGAGTGAAGAACCAGATCTTTGTGTACGTATCCTAGGAGGGGGTGAACCATGGTAACTTATGTGTTATGTGATTGAATTCATGTGTTCCTTTATTGTATTCAAGTAAGTATTTCTATGCTGAATGAATGAGTTGTTACATTTCCTTCATAATCATAAATACAAGTACATTGTGTTTACAAGTTATAATAAAGTTTTAATATATAGTTCTCATCTCTCACACTCAATCTTAGGCTTCAAACACATGAGTATTTCAGCCACCCATTAATACTATCTCAGATGATATGACGTAGTGCACCCTGTGTGTTGTGTTTCCTTCTAGTTTACTAGGAGGGCTGATAGTTTTAGAGGCTTTGTTGGAAAACCCGAACAGACATGAACCCTGGGTCAATAAAATCAGACAGAATACTTAAGTAACAAAAGAAATAACCAACAGCTACCAAGTGTCTCTGAACACCAAGCTCCTCTCTCATGTCCTCTCGGAGGTGCTCCCAATCTTGCTCCCTCCAGTGGACTGGCATGATGTCTCTCCTATCACAAACTAATCACCTTCATTCACACTGAAACACTTGGTCAGCACTCATCATTCATCAAAAAAATAAAAAATTCAAACTTTCAAAACCACTTAGCTTTGACTCACGTGCACAGCTTCCACCCCCATAGGTGCGCACATATGCACACCTATTCTTCTCATAGATGCACATTAATGTGCAACTGTCGAAGAAACATCTATGCATCAATGTGCAGCTATCATGCCAGAGGTGCACACCCATGCACACCTGATTTATACACACCTATGCACTGATGTGCAACTGTCTGAGAAACAATTGTGCATAGTGCACAGTTGTAATTCTAACATACATGCATCTTATGTGTGCCTATTTTTCCCACCCATGTGCCCCCATGCACAATTGTTTCTAGCATAGCCATACATCATGCGTGGGAGATGGAATTATACCCGCACATCTAAACGCGGGTATCCTTCATTCTCCCACGCATTAGTGGGCCCACCCCTAAACCTTCCCTAGTATCACCATTTGTACGACCCCTACCCAAAAACGTAGAAATTAATATTGTGCAAGAGGATGGGACCACTAACCTGACTATCTCAACTCTCGAATATGTTGGCTCAAGCTCCCACAATCTCCAACACTACTCCAAATACTCTCATCAATTCACTATAGAAGAGGGTA
>CBVK0103486699.1:0-18527 GCA_900067695.1 Picea abies | reverse complement strand
AAATTTGATCCCCTGATCACTTTCCTAAAGGATCCAACTTGGATCTCTTATCCTTGGGAACATGCACATACATTGGACAGCCAAATATCCTCAAGTGGCTCACCTCTGGATTTTCTCCTGTAAATATTTCTTTCGGTGTCTTGTTCCCAAGTATACGGTGAGGACTTTTGTTCTGCACATATACAACAATGTTGGTTGCTTCTTCCCATATATGCATTGGTAAATCTTGATCATGAATCATATCCTTTATTGCTTCCATTATCATCTAGTTCTTTCTTTCTACCACACCATTCTGCTGAGGATTGTAGGGAGTAGTGAGCTCCCTCTTAATCCCAACTTCTCCGCAGAATTATTTGAAGTCATCTGATGTGAAATCTCCTCCATTATCTGACCTTAAAATATTAATCTTCTTTTCAGAAAGATTTTCTACATGGGCTTTCAATTCCTTGAACTTGTTGAAGACTTCACTTTTTTCTTTCAAGAAATAAATCCAAGTTTTATGTGAGAAATCATCAATAAATGAAACATAATATACATACTCGCTAAGTGAAGTGGTTGTCATCGTCCCACACATGTCGGAGTGCACAATGTCCAAAAATCCTTTGGCTTTGTTGTCATTTCTTGGAAACAGACTCTTCACGGTCTTGCCTTATGCACATCCCTTACATATACCATCATGATTCACTTGAATCTGTGGAAAATGTGTCACCATCTTGCTCACGATTCGTAATTCTTTGTAGTGTATGTGAGCAAGACTTCTATGCCATAGCTCACTCGG
The DNA here is from genome assembly GCA_900067695.1 of Picea abies. Taxonomy (NCBI): domain Eukaryota; kingdom Viridiplantae; phylum Streptophyta; class Pinopsida; order Pinales; family Pinaceae; genus Picea; species Picea abies. Next base: position 17,749 of record CBVK0103486699.1, on the reverse strand, counting down.
ATTTACTGTATTGTGAACTAATGTTGAATCTGAGTGTCCCTTTAATTTGTATAGACCTCCTTCTTGAACACCAATCACAATATTATCATCAATAGACTTTCCTCTTGGCCACATAAGAAATTCACCATCAACGAAAGAAACTTGGAATCCTTTCTCATCCAATGCTAAGATAAAAAGGAGATTCTTCTTCAAACCAGGGACATACAAAACATCTTTCATCTTCATAGGCTTTCTAGAATCCAACCTCTAGGAGGCTTCTCTTATCCCTTTAATGGGATATTGATAGTCATCATCGAGCTTCACCTTATGGGGTGAATCCTTATGAACCAAATTTGAAAGAGAATCCTTGTAACCGATCATGTGCTTAGAAGCACCACTATTAACAAGACATGTGTCACATCCATGAGTGATTGACCCTGTAAGAGTTGATATCAAAACATATTCTTCACTTTAATCATATTATTTTGTTCTTTTGTGCGCAGGTCCGTCGTCTTATGCGGCATGAGCATTATGTATTGTATACTTTCCTTTTTTGATCTGATCTTTTATGTGAGGATAGTCTCTTGCAATGTGTCCCATCTTCTGACAGCTATAGCATTTGTAACTTGAATAATATTTTTTAGTTTTTTGTGTCTTTTGTGACCTTTGAAACTTTCTGTGGGGATGAACCTCTTTTCTGCTCTTCCATTTTCTTGTATGTGCTTCTAGTGCTTGATTTTCATCATCACCCAACTTTTCTTCTCTTGTTGTCAATCTAGCTACTTCTTGAGTGCAATCTTCCCATAGCTTGCTAAAATTTGTTAGCTTTCTTCTGAAACAGATTCCCTAAATAAATGATTCCCAAGACTTTGGGAGACCATTCAATGTAGTCATTACTATCTCAGCTTCTTCAAATGTGTCTCCAATGGCTTCAAGTTTTTCTCTGATTTGAGACACCCTCGTAAAGTAGGATTGAATGGTTTATGAATTCTACATCTTCACATTCTTGAGTTGTGTCCTCAATGTCATCTTTCGATTGATATTCTTGCCTTCATATAGTTAGGATAAAGCATCAAACATCTAATTTGGAGTCTTCAATGATGAGACATGAGGGATTAAGTGATCCTTGATAGAATATGCAATAATCATTTTTGCTTTAACCAGTTTCTTTTTGTGATTTGTCTTAGCTTCATCTCCCTCTTGCTCTTCAACTTATTTTTCAATGAAACATTCTAGATCATTTTCTTCTAGAATGATAATCACTCTATATTTCCATGCTTGAAAGTTATCAGCACCCTCAAGCTTCTCATCAAACTTGGTGTTGGAAGTAATTTTGCGTCAGGATCTTGGAAAATATGACAAAAATTGAAATTTTGCAAAAATGAATTTTGATATTACCAGTGAATGCGTTATGCCAAGGCGACCTCCTTTCTTCGAAAACTATGCTCCAAATACAGCCTTTAGATGCCCAAAAGTCTTGACCTAGGGTTTCATGAGGAAACCCTAATTTTTCAACTTTTGAATTTTTTAGATATGATCCAAGGGAAAGATGTTCCCTCCTTAGGTGACTTCCTTGATGTATTTATCTTATCCAATTTCCTTCAGAAAGTGGGTGATGTCATCACCTAGGTTTTCATGTGAAAACCCTAATTTTCCAAAACTTGTCAAACTACAAAACTAATATGTGGAAAAGGTGCACTAGACTTGGGTGAGCCTTTCTATGGTCTTATATTTCCCAGCAAGTTCCTCTAGACTGTGAAGATGGCTTCTTTCAGGGTATCTCTTATACCATGTTGAGATTTTACTTAAGCAATTAAAAGTATTCAAAATTCCTTAATATTCAATTCATTAGAATATTAACTACATGAGAATCATTGAAAGAAAGACATTCACAGTATACACAAAGATTTATCTTGGGAAACGCTCTTGGGGAAGAAAACCAAGAAAAAATTATTCAATATAGATTCATCAACCAAGTACAATGTCAATACAATGCTCTCTTCAAGAGAGATATGCCAGAATATAAGATATACACAAGATAAACAAGAAACTCTAGCTGCAGTAGGGTAGTGCACCACTTCCCTAGATAGATCCTTCAAGAGATAATCAAATGTCTCCCCAAATACACTCCTATTCTATTGTTGCATCTTCTTCTAATTCTAGTGAACTTGTCCTTGAGATAACTTATGTTATATCTCCTAAATGAGACGCCTAGCCTCCTTTATATAGTGAATGAACCATCCTCTTTTAACTTGGTCAGGGCTGACTTGTAAAGTTATCACTTTCTCATTTGTATTTTCCTTTTGTAATGGATCAATGGGGCCAACTTTACAAATATGATTTAGCATTATTATTTTAGGGTTTTGAATTGATCAAATACAATAAGAATATCTTCCGAAGCTACTCGGAACTTCAACACTAGTATTAGTGTTCCACCCAATTAGCTTGTTAGGCGATATTTTCATTAATTAAACATAATACATTCACATCGACGTTTGTTCCAATATTTAAGTCATAATTATAATTATAGACTGGGGGGAAACGAGGTGTTTATACAACATTCTAAGCAAACCAATGCACTATCCAAATCACATTATTAGCCATAATACTTAAGGAAAACCTTTAGTTGATGAGTTTCCATATACATGCATACATTAAGGGTCAACAAATGAGTGACCATGAATGCAAGACCCTCATCAAGACTAACATTCAATCAATATAATCATGCAAGGATATAAAATATGGAATGATGATGCCAACAAAAGTGATAATCCTTCAACAAACATGCATCAAGAAACAACACTTTGGCTTCAAAGCCAAAGATCCTCCAAATGTAACCTCCTTGGGTAGGGTCTTCAACCTGGGATAAACCTCATGTTATATGAAGGGTAACAAAGGGAAATTTGGGTACCTCTTAAGTTGGATCCAGGGTGGGTTCTTCCTAAGGAGGAGGTGTATAGTCTACTAATTGCAACTCTTGGGTGTTGACCTCGTAAATTCCCTCAAGATAGTCAAGTTAGGACACATCAATTTGAAATATTTTTTGTTTCTAAAATTTATTCCCTTTGAAATACTTCTCATCACAATTATAGCAAAGTTTCAGGCATTAACATCTAACTACATCTTCTTGAGTCAACTTGTGGACCCATAAGGGATTAGAGGGAGAGGAGGTTGTTCTAGGTGACAAAGGGGAGCATGGATGGGGAATAAAAGGGGTTCTTTTGCTCTGTTCATTTGCCACCACCTATGCTTCATGAGCCAATTGAGAAGCCTTCGACCAAGTAGTTGGGTGAGCCATAAAGATCTTTGTTATAATTTCCTTCTTCATACCACTGATAAAACATTATTTGAAAAAAGAATCAAGCATGCCCTCTATGTGGATTTCCAATTCCTAAAAGGATACTATTAAGCCTTCCATTATGCTTGTATGGTTCAATTTGGTCAACCTTCCCAAATAAAGAGTTTGTTTTTTAAAACAAGTATAGATGGCTTTGACAAACTAGGTCCAGGAAATGTACCCCCAATAGGATTCCTTAGACAATTACCATCGTTGTCAAAGTTCCCTATCCAATTATAACACACCCACTTGGAATTTCATCAAGTCATCAATAACTTGGAGGGTCCAAAAGTAGTGTTCCATCTGAGTAAACCCAAAATATGGGATTGAAACCATCAAACTTGTTCAAATATACTTTGGGATATCTATTCAACATATGGTTATCCTAAAAGGAGGATCTATTACTATGGTTATCTTGAAAGGGTGGTTTATTTTGATGCTCTCCATCCATGAAAGTTTTCCCACTTGGGGGATTCACTATGATGCTCCCACCAATAGGTCCCATTGGGTATGAAGTGTTTTACCAATAGATTTAGTTGAGTTTTTACATGTCTTCTATCAAAGAAATCATACTTTCTAGGGATGTCATCTTATAAACTTGTGTTTGAACAACTTTGTTCAACTCAAAAATTGAGTGTGGTCAAGCTCCTTGAATTGATGTCCATTTGGTTGACTTTGTTGTCCATGGTTGATTTTCAATCAGTTGGCATGTAGTACATGGGTCCACCTAAAGGATTACTAGGGAGTTATAACAACACGATCAACTTTGAACAAGGAGGCTTTTAAGATAGGTCACCTGCAATAGTATGAGGCGGTCCACAAAAAAAGTGTTACTTCAAAGTTGTACCAATGCAATCAATTATCCACAAGAAAAATTCTGAGATAGGTCTCTAACAATAGTATAGGTTGGCCCCATACTTATTTTTACTACGGTGGGAGGATTATTCTTGACTGCATATTATTGTAGTGATTGAATTTACAAATTCTTTATATTCCGAAAAAAATGTTTTTTCAACAACTTGTTCTATAGAAGCTAGGGTTTATAGGGTCCTACATAAAAAGGAGTGACAGGTGTTATAGCTCTCTAATATGTTGAAGGGTTTCCAACAACATTACTTAACCAAATATTTCATGGCACTAACTAAGGAGGCTAGGTCATACCCTTAACCATACTACCTGATTCCCATGTACTAGAGAATAATCTCATCGAGTGTTGTTCTTGGTGTTCTATAGTAACAAGAGAACTAGTATTTTTATGTAAAGTTAGTTTCAGGCACACCTAGGGGCTTCTGATATACCTGATTGTATGTAAAATATTGAATCCATAAGCAGATTATGTTTGATGTGGTACTACTCAAAGGGGTACTAATATAGGTTACAAGGACTTATAATCGGGTGATGCCACTTTTATGATCTGCATGTAGTTTTCCCCAACCACAGGTTTGCATAATAAATGACATATCTGTGTTATTTAAAGACGTCAAAACAAATCCCTAGCCTAAAAAAAATTGTCTAAAATTTGGAAACGTCCTTGCTTAGGAAAGAGTTATGATACTACTTGTAATGTACTTAACTAGTAGAAATAGTAGAACATGAACAATATTCAAAGAAATATAAATGCAGAAAATTAAATATAAGATATAATGAGATTAAACATGCAAAATAAAACCCTTGTATTGATAATTCCGAAAGAGAACAATGTTCATAGGTCTCTTTGAGGAGGCAACCTCCTTTGGGTAGAGCTCTAATATGGTAACAACAAAAAATCACATAGCCTTCTAACTCTGTAAATAGTTTCTCACTAGAAAACCATAACTACTTGTGTTCCCACCATTTGTGAGTACCAACCACCTAGTTGGAATTATTTAATAAAGACGGCCCTTTTACATTGAGTAACTATCCAATAACTACCAAATGGGCCTTATTCAAAGAACATGGTCATGTACATTAAGTGACTAACCCTGAAGTGGGAGGTTAGGATAGGGGCCTAGGCCCTAACACTAGCAAAATGCACAAGTGCGTACCTATAGCTACTAACTACTTTACACATTAGGTGGAATTTGTTCCTACAAAAAGTAGCTAATGCTCAAGTAATAATTTAATTTTTAGAAGAAAATATTATTACTAGATTTGGAATACCTACAACTTTAGTTTTAGATAATGCTTTTGTTTTCCAATCTACGGGATTTTAGAATTTACCCCTAACAAGGGAATTATTCTAACCTGATCTTTAGAGTTTTTCTTAAAGTGAATGTTAGGATATTATATATTAGGGTTAAAAGACCAATTTGGTCTAATATTCTAGTCAAGTGTGCTTTTAGTATGTTTCTTTAGTGTGCTTTTGAACTTCGTTGATCTGAGGGTCACCATTCCATCTTGTGCATACGTGATCTTACGATATTCATATTCACGATTGTATATCAACAATTCATTTGAGTCATTCCAATTTATCAATCCATAATCTCTATTTAAATTTCATGGAGGGTCATTTGTTCATGATGTCGATAAGATGTTGCATGGAGACTAGAATGACCTATTAGATGTAGTCCCTTCTTTGAGAAGTGATACAAGTTTTCTATTGATTTGTGATGTTTCCATTTCTAAGGATTTTACCACGTAAATCTTGGTGTCTTGATCTCTGATTTATGTCAATGATATATCTATGATGTTTTTCCTTGTGATTTCTCACCTATGAAATCCTACACCCGTAATGGAATGGTGTTGTGAAATATTTAAACAATAATTTATCTAAGACAATCAAAAGCATTGTAGCACAAAGATGACACGATTGGCACAAGGCATTGATATGTGCCTTAAGTGCAAATACAATCACTACCAAGGAAACTATTGGTACATATTTATATGCTCGGGTTTACATAATGAAGGTTTTTTTACCCATCCAATTAGTGTTTCCTTCATTGTATCTGTTGTGAAAACCCTACTTGAGGAAAAGCAAGGCATAAAATACAAGATTATTCTCTTACTTAGGATATAATAAGATAGAAGGCTAGAGAAAAACTTTTGGCCCATCAAGAGAAAATAAAACGTTGGTTTGACAAGGAAACCACACTAAGAAAGTTTGAGATAGGAGATTTGGTACTTGTATGGGATAAATCTCATAAAATAAGGGGTGATCAGGCCAAACTAAATCCCCTTGGGTTAATTTAGTATCATATAATTGAAAATCTAGGGGAAAACGCAACTTGATTGTATAAATTATAAGGAAATGCTTTCTCATTGCCTACTAATGGCAAGTTTTTTAAGAAGTATTTTTATTAAATATTCTTGTGCAGATTTTATTCTTGCACATTATGCCCATGTTTTTGTTATATCTAGAGTTGAAAAGGTCAATCAATGTTGTCCCTTTCATGCATAAATTTAACACAATGATACATTAATGATTTGATTTTCAGTTTACTACACTTAGCTAAACAAAGAGCCAACCTTTGTTGTTTATTGTGTACATCATCAAGAGGATTGTCCATTAACTGAACATATTTTTGACATTCAAAATCAATTATTTCTTATTTCATCATTTTTAGGGAAAATGTTTGCACCAATGTGAACACTATTTTATTCCATATTAGTTTTCATTTTTCAATATTGATCTATACATTAGTATGAGTTCCAAAACACCACCTATATATATGGCCATTACTTGAAGCACCATCTTAGATTTTATACATACATGTTGAGGGTGACATGAACAACTCCACCTAGGCTATGGACATCTCGATAGTGGAGCAACACCTAGGAAGCTATACTTATTACTCATAATAACTTCATTTATTATATCCCTACTTTACATCATATGATATTTACAAGTTTTCATGTGTGTGTGTGAAGCAATGTTTATGACATGTCTGTTAAAAATAATTAAAAAGTACCTAGGCAAGTGTTTCTCATCACCTAGGCACCTAAGGGGTGAGAAAGTTCCTAATGTGGACCCTAGTCATTTAATTTGTGAGAGAGAAATTAAAAGGTAACTTTTTGAGACTTAGAAAAAGTGGGTGAATAAAGTGATTTTATTTCCACTGTTGATCTCATCTAATCTCAATCGTTGGATGAGAGGACTCTTCACCTTCCCCCATGAGATCGACTAGGGTAGGAGGGCGCACCCATTCTTGGGTAGTTGAATCATTTTTTAGAGAGAAAGATGAGGAGGTCGAGCTTCAAAAAGAGAGGAGGTATTTTGTAGAGCTGGGGCACGCACTTCAAGGAAGAGAGATATCACGTACTTCAAGGCAGCAGACAACATAATACAGTCCATAAAGTACGGATTTATTGAGGTCGTATAGCCATTAATGTGCACATAAATCGAAGAGGACAGCAGCTATGTTTCTGGGGAGGTTGGCATGCATTGCAAGGCATCCAAAAAGAATTTATTTGCACAGAAATCGAGGGTATTGCTGGGCAAGTTTTTCTGTTGAGAAAATTAGTATAATTTGTACAGACTTGGCACAGTTTTTGAGGGTCGTACAGTTCAGATTTTTTGGGCATGATTTTCAAGGATATTTGGCATGTGTTTTGAGATACCATTCTGTTGGGTATTCCATACAGCCATATCAAAAATTTGGCAAAAATTTCAAGACAGCTCATACAACATTTATTGCTGGGAAAGTCGTACAGTTGTACAGATTTCTTGGATAAAAATGGAGGAGCATCTTCAGGACTTTTTAGGAGATTTTGCTGAAAAAAAAGTCTGAGATAAGTTTCTATATTTTCTGAAGATGAATATGTTGTAAAAGAATTTCTCTAAAGCTCACAAATAATAAAATTCCTTCTCTCATTGATTTTCCCCTTGTGGGTTTTTCTAGGGTCGTTGTTAGACCAAAAATTATTGGAGTTATTTCACACACATCTAGGATTTATTTTTCCTAAGGTTTTTCCTTGTTTATTAGTCATAATTAATCATTATCCAGTCTCCTATATTTTAGGGGAGAATATTCCACCTGGAAAATATTCTCTTTCAGTTGAAACTTCAGTTTGACAAATTGAGTTGATTTTAGATGTTGCATTGGTTTTATCACCATGCAACATTGGTATCATCACCATGCTAATTCAACCTTGCCTTGGCATAATCACTAGATTTGCGCATTACCCTTGATTCCCTGAGTTAACTCCTCACTACTCTATGTTCAGTCGGTTAACTGAAGACTAGTTGACTAGTTAACTCAACTAGGTGGCAGTTCACTCCCATAACTGCCTAAGAGACTAGACTAGGTGGAAGTTCACTCCCGTAACTGTTGGTGTGTGTCCAGATCACTCTAGACCACCACTATGGAACATTGGTTCTCCTCCAGTGCGCACTCATTGAGTTATACAGAGTATATTATGTGTAAATTATTCATTATTCACAACGGTTAATGAGAATTCTTTCATTCTTTCTCTCCTTCTTCTTCTTTCTCCAATTCTCTCTGCAAATGTGTGTATTATTGTTTATATAGATCTATTATGTGCAGGTTCAACACATTTGTTGAAATATTGTAACTGCAAAGAGTATTCTATTTAGTATTGATGTATTATTCATTAGATCAAACCCCTTTTGTGGATTGATCATGTCAGGTATTGTAAATGATCAAATCCCCTTTTGTGGATTGGTCAAACCCTAATTGTAATAGGATAAAAGAGAAGTCAGCCCCAGAATATATTAAAAGTGGTTATAACCACCCAGAATGAGAAGTCGGCCCTGCCAATAAAAAGACACCTCATTTCAGCGCCTGCAAGATTGTATAAATAACAAAGGCTAGTGCCTCATTTGTTCACTCACTCACTTGTTCATCAGAGTGCAAATTTGGAGTTGCAGTTAGAGAAGAAGGAAGAGAGAGAGAGGTGCATACTTGGGAGAGGACTTTCTATATTGTTTGGTTTATTCTCTTGGCATTGTATTGGCTATCTATATTAAGGAATTTTTTGTTGGGTTTTCTCCCCCATGAGGGTTTCCTAGGATAAATGATGTGTCTCTTGTGATTGTGTATTTCTCAATGATCCTATCTATGTTATGGTTATCTAGTGAATTGAAAAGAAACCTAATAATAGCTTAAAACTTAACATGGTGTCAGAGCTAAGATGAAGAGAGCATCTTTCACAAGAAGAAGAAAAATGCCAATGTTGTCGTACATGAAAATTAAGATTTTTTATTGAATAATATTTTCAACCTCAAGACCATCTAGAAAAGTGCGCCCTAACCCAAGGAATTATTTGGCACCTTCAGCGCACCTTTTCAGTGGGTATATCTCTCATAAATTGAAACCCTAGTTTTCACAAAGTACCAGAAAACCAGAAGTACCAGAGTACCAGAAGTACCAGAAAACCAAAAGCACCAGTCCAAAAATCTGTTGGTCAAGTTTGAGGGGGTAAAATTTGGATTTTCATAAATCTGACTGCACCAGCTTACTCGCTTCAGCTCAGTGCATCTATCTCCTGGATCAGAATTTCAAAATTTGAAGTTTGAAAAATTAGGGTTTCCTCATAAAAGCCTAAGTTGCAGTTGCAGTTGCAGTATCAATTGCAATTGCAGTACTAGTTGAAGTATCATTCATAGTATCAGTTTCAGTCACCCTTGAAGTTTTTAAGAGTTGGTGATCATTGTCATTTCTACTAGATGGTCCCACTACCTGCAAATGCTATCAAAGGTATGTACTCACATATGTTTAAATTGTTAAGATTTAAAGGGTATTTGCATGAAAAGGGATCTCTTGTCATGGATCCAGAAGGATCACAAGATCCAATACATTAAGAGGAATTATGCAACCAAGGTGTGATTATTCGGATATGCATCTATTTGCTATGACATTATTTTGATCAGTGTTGCATTTTGTAGCTATGACCATTATACTAACCTTTGATCAAAATTAAAGTCAAGGTATTATATGGATTAAAGTTGAGATCATAGAGGTTATTCTCTAACCCAACCTTCTGTCAAGAGAGCATATTGTCTTAGTACAAGAAGACGGGTTGAATAAAGCACTCGTTATCTTGAGTGAAGAAGACTTGGAAGAAAAGCAGCACACTCATTCTTGAGGACAAGGCTCTAGGTTCCAAGTTTGATTAATTAAGTTCCAAGTTTGATTAATTAAGTTGATAAGATTCAAAGTTGCACATGACAAGTTGATAACTAGTCTTTGAAAAGTACTATACCTGGTAGCATGTGAGCATATTGAGATAAATGCTTAATGTAATCATTTGCCTGATACAAACTAACATCTCCTTTAGGAGAAATATCTTGTGTTAGTTCCAGGTTTCCATGGAGGAATGTTTGACCACAACACTATAAGAGTGTTGACATCATTTCATATTGTATTTCTTACTTTTGATCGTTACTTCAGACAGGTCACAAGTGATAGATCTAAAGGAGCTATTGTGATGATTATTTGTGTTATTGTTTTATCTACTATTATCAAAAGAGTATTATTCTTGCTTGTTGACCTTGTTTTAGGTCACAGGTAATAACCCTAACGAAGCTATAGTGAATGTTGCAAGAAGGCAACATAATATATGGGACATGAAGCAGACTATGTACATGACCATATGCAGTCATGTACCAAAGAACATGAAGAAGAAGCTATCTCTTGAGATTTAGAGTATCGCATATGAAGATTGATTGAAAGGAGCAAAAGGCTCCAAAGATTACAGAACATTAGAATGGGAAGCAAATCTCATTTGAACCCTAACTATGTCTTTCATATTTATACTTGGTATTCAACACCAAGCATACCTTGTAAGAGATAATGAAGTCCTTGTAGACTCAAAAGAAATCGTGAGTAAGCTTGATCTCAGAAAGGATCAGATGAAAAGACAAATCCCAAGACTGGGAGATAGATGTCGTGAAAAGACTAGATCGTAGCTTCAGAAACTTCTAGGAGATATGAAATCTTCTAGGAAGATTACCTTGTTTTAGTAACAGAGAAGGAAGCCAGTCAGAAAGACTAGGATATGGATTCTTCTGTGAGATTAGAAGAGAAGTCAATATTAACTTCCAAGATTGATCTATATAGATCAAGCATGTTGCAGATGTTCAAAGCCTAATGTGTGTCCAGAGAATTCTGCCATCAAGAGGGAGAAGACTACGACGAGACACTTATTGAAGAAATAGTTCCAGTATTTATGAAGACAACCAAAACAACCATGAATCATACATAGTATGAGATGTAGGGGGAGCAATCCCATATTTAAAAATTGAGTGGCAATTGGTGCAATACATTAGTTGGGTCATGGAGACATGACTACAATGAAAGATAGAGTTACCTCCATGAAAGAAGAAGAGCTATCTTCAGTATCAGTTATTGAGCCACTCTCAATTTCAGATGAAGTTGTTGCCATGATGGAGTAGAGGAATTACTCCCAGACTTCAACAGTCACAGTGAGAATGAAGCAACCATTCTCAGCTTCAAAGAAGGTGTAAGTGCAGAGTCCCAGTTCCAGAAGGAACAGTTGCAGAAAGAGGAGAGGACGTACTCTCAATCAGTGAGACAAATAGTGCTTTGCAGAAAGCACATAGAGCTAGCACATGATTGTGCAAATTGAGTTGCAGCTAAGCAAGTGTACCAGATTGGTACAATGTAATGAGAAAAATTGATTTGAAGATTGAAGATAGAAAGAATCATGTCTAACAGTAGAAGGAAGATCTGTACATGTTGAAGAAAGCTCTTAGAGATTGATATGGCAGAATTGACAGTTTCCTGAAGAGCTTGGGCTTTACCAAGAGTAAAGCTAATTCTAACCTTTATCTCAAGGTTATGAATGATGATCCAGTGATGTTACTACTATATGTAAATGATGTATCCTTGATAAGATGAAGAAAATATCATCACAGATTGCAGAAGAAGCTCACCACAGAGTTTGATGGAAGACCTAAATGCATTATTTCTTAGGTCTTGATGTATGGCAGAGCCTAGAGAGGATCTTCCTTAACCAAGGGAAGTATGCAGTTGAAATCCTGAAGAGATTTGATATGTTGGAGTGCAAGTCCATGAATACACCCATGGAAACAACGTTGAAGCTCCTAGTCGAAACCTCATCAGAATTGATTGATGCCATGTTGTATAGACAGATCATTGGATCGTTGATGTATCTTGAAATATCTCTGATCCTGCCGATCGAGATATTTGCTACTGATCTACTATTATGTCTTGCAGATCTGATACACTAGGGGTTTCTGGATGTGTTTCAGTTGTATGTTTGATATCTTAATGGTTATTGCATGTGCATGTGGGTTATTACATGTGCATGTTGCATATTTAAGGTTTAAACAACATATAAAGGATGCATGCAAAAGTAGAGAACAACAACTGCCCAATATCATGTATAATAACAGTTCGAGCATGGAAATACAATAACCTACTGGAAATATAGAATATAAACGTCAGTCAAATCTCATGGATCAATACTGGAATACAAACAAATAACATAAAAATACACGTGATCAGAAGATGATAGCAAATCTGATGCATGCACAGTTAGATCGGAAAAAATATGCGATTCCGGAGAAATACGATAACCGCTACCAGCTGGAAAACTCGTCCGGAAGAATGGACCGTCGAAATGCACCGAAAACTGCTCCAATAGAAGCACCCTAGCCTCTAGACTGAAATGGATGAGTGTCGGATCTCGGATCTGGTCTCTAAGGCACTGGATCTGGACCCCTGGGGGGTTTGCGCACCTCCTAGAACACTGGATGCGCCGAAAAGGATTCCACCCACGGAATCTGCTACTATATGGCTCAAAATGATCGTCTCACCAAATAAGGAAATGGGTCAAAAGGATTTGTCTGGATCTGCTCTGAAACTCTGCATGCAACACCAAATGTTTGTCTGGAAGAGCTGTGCCCTAAATGGATGAATGAGTCAATCTGCAAGATTCCACCGTCAGAAACTGATGATAGATGGCTCAATAGAAGCGTCCTGGCTGGATCTCAAATGGGTTGGAAGGAAACTACAATCTGGATACGGGTCTCGTGCAGCTCTCCAAACCCTCAAACTAGCTTGCGCCCTCACTGGCTGAGTTGCGCACTTTGTAATGGATACTCCTGAAAAGTACGGTGAAATACCTGGATGGTATCTCCGATGGACTAGGGTGCGTCTCTCAACACCGAAACCGATCAATGGTGGTGGTTTCCTCCAAAAATCCACAAAACAGTAAGGTCGGCTCTCCTCCTCCTCTGTGAACTCTCAACATCAAATCATAACAATGCATAATGAGGAATTAGGTCAAATTCCTCCCTTTATACCTTTCCCAATCTAATTCACCATTGACCTCACTTAAGCTAGGCATTTTTCCTCCTAAAGTGATTAATTAGTCAATTAAGTCCCCCTTTAACACCTTTTCATTCTAATTCTTCGTTGACTTAGGCTTAAGTGACTTTTCTTAAGTATTTTGGCTTAATTCATCGTTTAGCCATCAATTCCTCCTTATTTCTCCATCTTGTTCTCTGTTTGTGCCTGACTATCATTTACGGGAACATATAGACTACTAAGTCACTCCTTGTTGGCCTACTCTTGGGAACGAGACATCACAGTCCTCCCTTCCCGAGATTGCTTGTCCTCAAGCAATATCAATCTTGGGTGTTTAAATATGCTCTCCCTCCCATGTGGCATCATCCACTGGAAGACCCCTCCATCTAACCAAGCACTCTTTGATGATCCTGCTCCTCAATCTGCACTCTCTCTGCTCTAGTCCCTCCTCTGGCACTAGTTCCAACTGACCCTCCTCATCCAAGGGTGGCAACTCCTCTGAAATACTAACATGTTGTCCCACTGCCTTTTTAAGGCAAGAGACGTGAAAGACGTTATGAATCTTGCTACCTTCGGGTAGCTCTAGCTCGTATGCCACCTTGCCTATCCTCCTGATGACTCTGTATGGCCCGTAGAACTTCGGCTTCAGCGTCTCTGCTACGCTCCTCTTCAAGGAGGATTGTCGGTATGGTTGTAATTGCAGGAAAACCAAATCCCCTACCTCAAAACTGCGTTCAACTTTGTGTCGGTCTGCATATATCTTCTGTTGATTCTGAGCGGACTGCAAGTTCTCCCCTACTAATTGAAGAATCCTTTGACTCTCCTCCACCCAATCCTTGGCCCCCGGGATCTTGTTGTCCCCAAACACAATCTCTATAAAGGAGGGTGCATCGTATCCATACAATGCCCTGAACGGTGACATCCTAATAGACATATGGTAAGTTGTGTTGTAGCAATACTCACCCATATGTAACCATCTCACCCAAGTGCATTGTTGCTCCCCCACATAGTTCCTCAGATACCCTTCCACCCATTTGTTGACGATCTCTATCTGCCCATCCGTCTGTGGATGGTAGCTGGTACTCGTGGCTAGCTCTGTGACTGTCAATTTGAAAAGCTCATGCCAAAATGCGTTGATGAAGCACCCATCCCTATCACTGACTATCTGCCTGGGTAACCCATGCAACCGGAATACCTCCCTGAAAAACAACTATGCTACCTGTATGGCCTTGTAGTCTGTAGGTATGGCAAAGAAATGTGCAAATTTGGTCAGTCTGTCGACCACCACAAATATACAGTCCTTGCCCTGCACTCTAGGGAGGCCTGTAATGAAATCCATGGAAATGCTCTCCCATTTCTGCTCTGGAATGGGTAGAGGTTGTAGTAGCCCTGCAGGGTGTGTCTGCTTGGACTTGTTCTGCTGACAAGTCGTGCACTCTCGTATGTGTTTCAGCACATCATCCTTGAGACCCTTCCATGAGAATCTCTCCCTGATCTGCCTATATGTTTTGAAGTACCCTTGATGCCCTGTTGTTGGCAAATCATGACACACCTTCAGAATCTTCCCCTTCAGGGTGAATTCTGGAACCAAGTAGATCCGGTTGTTGTAGAAAATGACATCATCAAGAACCCAGTATCTATCATCAATCACTTATCCGTCCATCACCTCACAAGAAAAAAAAAATTTGAAGTATTCCACCAACAAATGAGCTTTCCAACCTGTACAAATGTCCATCATCGAACATCATGTTGGCCTCCTAGACAAGGCATCTGCCACGATATTCCTTTTTCCCTTGACATACTCAATGTCAAAGTCCAAACGGCATGACCAAGAACTCAAAGTGTCTGAAATGGCATCGGAATGTTGTCTTCTCAATATCTTGCTCCCTGATGTTGATCTGATGGTATCCTGAACATAGATCAATCTTAGTGAAGAAGACTGCCCCATGTAACTCATCCATCAACTCATCTATGCGTCGAATGGGGTAACGATTCTTGATCGTTTTCTTGTTGAGCGCTCTGTAATCGATGCACATCCATAATGTGCCATCCTTCTTCAGTACCAGTACGACTGAAGATGCAAAGGGACTCCTGTTGGGACTGATGTGCCCCATAGCGAGCAATTCTTTGATTGCTTTCTCAATTTCATCCTTGAATTTCTTAGGGTGTCTATAGGGTGTTGTAATCACCGGTGTAGCCCCTACCT
The DNA here is from genome assembly GCA_900067695.1 of Picea abies. Taxonomy (NCBI): domain Eukaryota; kingdom Viridiplantae; phylum Streptophyta; class Pinopsida; order Pinales; family Pinaceae; genus Picea; species Picea abies. Next base: position 1,995 of record CBVK0103486699.1, on the reverse strand, counting down.
CTAACTCAATCTTGTGCTCAAAACCCCTGTCTGGTGGTCTCCCTGGTGGTATCGACCCAAATACTGGCTCATAACGTCCTAGAAGCTCTCTGATCTGTGGATGGTACTGCTCCCTACCCTCTGAGTCCTTTCGCGCAGTGATCCAACACTCTACTGCATAAGCCACATCACCATGACAAAAGATCTGCTCCATCCTCTTTGTCGATACTGCTCGAGGTGCCCCTATAGACATGCCTCTCAACACAACTCTCGATCCACTAGCATCTCTGAAGCTCATGGTCAACGTCTGATAATTGAACCCAATCTCCCCCAATGAATATAACCACTGTACCCCTAACATGGCATCAGTATCTGATAGGTCAACTACATAGAATGTGTCAGTCAGGGTGTAGTTGCCTAGTTTGACCTCTAAGTCAGGGATCATGTCCAAGCATGTCATCGTATATCCATCTTCCACTGCCACATGGAATCCCTCAAACTCCTCTGTGCGTAACCCCCTCCTGGACACTAAGGATGCATCTATGAAGTTGTGGGTGGCCCCACCATCAACTAAAATTGTCATGTGTTGCCCCTGTACCAGGCCTTTGAGCCTGAGAGTGTTGTACCTAGGTACTCCGGAAAGGGTGGCTATGGTTCCCCCTTTCACCTATCTACGAGGTTTTGCCTCCTCCTGGGGTTGTGCCCTTACCGATGTCTGAGGTTTCTTCGGCTGCTGCTCTGGCTCATGAGTGGTCTCAGTCTCTGAATCACTGTCTGTCAGTGCCTGAATATCCTCATCCTCCTCCTCATTGCCTGATTCCACTTCAATATAGTGGATCTGTCCCTTCCCCATGCATCTATGCCCAGGGACCCAAGGGTCTCTGCAGGAGAAGCAAAGCTTCTTCCTCATCAACTCCCATCGTGTATCATCATCCAACTTGGGCTTGCCCTTCCATTGCCTTAGAAGATTCTTCTAATCCTTGTCTCTCTGTGGTACAAAGGGTTTAGTGAAAGGTTTAGTTTTTGGCACCAAATCCTCCAAATCTCTAGTGTGCCGGATGGCATCCTGCAAGGTATGAGGCCGGTAGGCCTTCACCCATCCTCTCAAGGGTTCTATGAGCCCTTCTGTGAATAGCATGACCAATCAAGGCTCAGATATGTCTATCACTACCACTGCTACTCTCTGAAACTCCGAGATGAATGCCTCTGCTATGCCAGTTTGTCTCAACTGGGCTAAATCTCTGAAATGGATCTCTGGATCCCTCCTATCAAATCTATCCATGAGTCTTTCTGTGAACTCTCTATAGGAGGTGATGCGATTGTGACCCAATGTCACCAATCCGTGATACCACCACTCGTGTGCCTCACCCTCCAAGTGTAGGGTGGAAAAACTGATGGCCTCTGCCTCAGTCATCTGGTTGAGCTTGTAGTAGGTATCTAGTTTCTGTACCCAAGCTCTGGCAGTGCATTTGGACGATCCGTCAAAAGAAGGTATGGTGAGTTTACCAACTTTTCGGATGAAGTCAATGTTATGCCCATGTTGTTGTTGCCCTCCCCTCTGTGGCTCTCTAGGATGGTTCATGAGTCTGAGTCCAGAATACTCGACTAAGGTCATATCCTGATGAAAGTCATGGCCCAAGGCTGCATACTCTCTCCAATACTCGGCAATGTCCTCTGCATGTGTGGGCGATCTCTGTGCTATCGGTATCTGAGCTGCTACCGGGGATGCCCTCTGGAAGCTGGGAAACAACGGACGTGGAATCCTACTCGCAGAGGTATATGTGCGAGTGGGTGACTGGGGTCTACTGCCTGCCCCTGAGTTCCCATGTGTTGCATGTGGGCCTTGTGTGCCTGGAATGTCTACCATAGCCAGTGTATCCGCTACCTGGGCCAAAGACTGAGACATGGTCCATTGGCTCGCTAGCATATCATTGATAACCTGCATGAAGGCTGCGTCTGGATCCATGGGGGTCTTACCACTGCCCTCTGGTCGCTCATATCTGTCACCTAGCCTCC
>CBVK0103486686.1:0-14439 GCA_900067695.1 Picea abies | reverse complement strand
GTCATGTGGGCCCCGTTTGGATAAGTCAGTACATCAACTTCCCGGGGTCGTAACTTTTGCATACGATCTATGTTTGATGCGCTCAATACCTCGTTAGAAATATCTATCCGAGGACTACAACTTTGGTGTGAGAAACATCAAAGGAGCTTCCATGTTGCTCCCCATTTCCCCAAAAAAACGTCGTTTAGGACCTCAAAATGGCTCCGGAAGTTTTAGGACCCAAAAAATGCTAAAAATAGTAATTTACCAAAATTGCCAGAAAATTGTTTTGAGCCGGTTGGAAAAAGTGGGTGGCCACCAATATCCACCTGGATCACATACCCTGTGCACCAATTTGGGTATCAAATATTCAGAGCGACATATGGTGCTCAAGTATTGCGGTGCTCTCCATAGATACATACATACCGAAATGGAATTTCTAGACATCTCATCCTTGGGCACGGCCTACCGATATGTCGTCAAAATCGAGCAAAAGCTCAAACAAAGACTCTGAAATTTGGGATTGGGAACCCCTCACAGCAAAAGCCAGGAAAGGGCAGCCCCAACCCACATAACAAAGGACAGAGAAAAGATGGACAGTATCAAGACAACCAGTCCAAGCCGCAAGAAAAGAAGGACACTGGAAAGACAAAGAAAGATACCGGGAAGTGGTGCGACTTCTAGAAGAGCCATTGACATAACACTGTTGATTTCTGCTCAAAGCAATCGTTGATGGTCGAAGTGAAAGCCTCTAAATCAGATGCAGGTTCTGACTCTGAGTCATAACCATAAAGGATAAGACGAATCATTGACGCAGAACCTAATGCCACCGTTGCTACCACCAAGCTCCAGCCTGGTGAACCAAATGAGCCAAAAGAAGGTGACTGCCTCTTCAATTCACAGATGTGGGTGAAAGGCACCATGTTGCACTTCATCGTTGATAGTGGTAGATAGAAGAACCTTATATTAGCAGAGGTCGTCAAGCGATTCACCCACAACCCTACACCATTGGATGGCTCCGCCAAGGAAGCGATCTATGCGTCAGCCAACAATGTCGACTGTTGTACGACATCAAGCCCTTCAAAGATGAGGTATTGTGTGATGTTTCTCCTCTCGAAATTTGTAATGTTATTTTGGGCCAACCTTATTTATGGAAACGTCATGATGTATATGAGTCTAGGCCTCGTAGTGTTATTATTACTTGGAACAGGAAATTGTATAGGATACCCGAGGGAGTCCCTCCTAGTGCTATTTCCTTGATCTCTGCCAAGCAATGCAGGAAGGTCATCTCTCAGACTGGAAAATTTGTCTTCTTCATGATTCGCTCTCAGAGTGAGAGAAATATCACAGCCACATCCAGGGCCTCCACAACCGATCTCTCCACACAACAAAATCAAGTGGATAAAGTCATGGAAGAATACTCAGATATCTTCTCTTCTCCTACTGGGGTACCTCTGCACTTCCAAGTCAAGCATCCCATTGATCTGACCCCAGGTGCATCGCTACCCAATGAGCCAGTCTACCGCCGCTCTCTGTTAGAAAACAAGGATATCAAGAGGCAGATCCAAGAACTACTCCACAAGCTCACATATGTCCTAGCTCATCACCTTATGGGAGCCCAATCATGTTGGTGCAGAAGAAAGATAGGACTTGGCGACTCTGCATTGATTATCGGGCCTTGAATAAAATCACAGTCTGAAATCGATACTCGATTCCCCGAATCAACGACCTCCTTGATTAGCTCACGGGGGCCAAATACTTCAGTAAGATTGATCTGAAGTCTGGCTACCACTAGGTCCTAATAGAACAAAGAGGTGTATGGAAGACCACCTTCAAGTCAAAAGAAGGTCTTTTTGAATGGTTGGTCATGCCCTTTGGTTTGACAAATTCTCCAGCAACTTTTATGAGGATGATGGACGATATCCTACGACATTTCACCAATACTTTTGTAGTGGTGTATCTAGATGACATCCTCATCTACAACAAGACTTGGGCAAAACACTTGCAACATATTTAGTAGGTTCTGCACACCCTGTGGCAACACAAACTATATGCAAACTTGAAAAAATGATCCTTCGGCATGGACAGGGTCCATTACTTAGGCTACATCGTTGATTAACATGGTGTGCATGTGGATCCAGCCAAGATCCAAGTCATCTGTGATTGGCCAGCCCCAACCACACTCACTGAAATTTAGAGCTTTTTGGGCCTCGCCAATTTCTATCACAGGTTTGTGTTGGGATTCTCTCAGATCGCATGGGCCTTTAGCCAAGTAATCAGAGGTGGCGGTAAGGAAAATTTTATATGGGGCCTGTGCCAACAACAAGCCTTCAAGGAATTGAAGAATAGTTTTTGCTCATCCCCATACTTTCATTATCGGACCTGCAGCATCCCTTTGAGATCAAGACAAATGCTTCAGACGATGTTGTGGGTGTCATTATCACTCAACACAACCACCCCGTGGCATATCATAGTGAGACACTATCATATGTTGACCATAAGTACCCTACTTATGACAAAGAAATGTACTCCATTGTACAAGCATGCCACTAGTGGAGACATTACATTCTTGGAAAGGAGACAGTCATCCACACTAATCACAAGCCACTACAGTTCATGTAGACCCAAGGCAAATTGTAAAATGATCACCATCAAAAGTGGTCCCCATACTTACAGCAATTCCACCTCAACATCAAGTATAAAATAAGAAGTACCAACCGAGTTGTTGATTGCCTCAGCCGAACTCCAGTCACGGTACTGACCATGGTGCTAGACTCTTGCATCCATGAGACCTCTAGATGGCCCCACCTCTACAAGACAAACCCTGACTTCTCCACCACCTACCAAATGTTGGGCGCCAACTCAATGGTCACTAATTTCCATCTTCAATATGGGATGTTGTGTCGTCTGAGCCATCTATGTGTTCCATCAAGTGAGCGCACGAAGCTGATTTGGGAAGCTCACTATAGTCGGGTGGCAGGACACTTTGGCGTCGAAAATACATTGGCGGTGTTGCAGAAACATTTCTACTGGTCGAAACTTCGACCAGATGTTGACAATTATATCAAGTACTGCACCACCTGCGCTATTTCCAAACCAACCACAAAGAAACAAGGACCCTACACCCCTCTTCCTACTCCTAACAGGTTGTGGGAATCCATCTCAATAGACTACATGTCAGGCCTCCCATCCACCAAGAGGGGAAATGACTGTGTTTTTTTTTTATTGTTGATCGCTTTTCCAAGATTGAAATTCTAGACACCTGCAAGAAGAACATCCCAGTACCAAGCTCTTCTTTGAATGAGTATGGATACAGTTTGGGAGCCAACAAACCATTATCTCACACTGTGACAATCATTTCCTCAACACATTTTGGTCGAGCCTCTGGTCACTGCTGGATACCAAGCTCACGAAATCCACTGCCTTCCACCCCCAGACATATGGCCAAACTGAGGTCGTCAATCGGATGATCATACATATCATGCATATGTACAATTAAAAACACCCCCGCACATGGGATGAGAGTCTTCCCTATGTCCAACATAGCTACAACCGATCCCTACATAGCTCAACTGGACACAACCCCTTTCAGGTGGAGTTGGGATTCCAACCATTGGGCCCCATGGATGTTGCACTACCCCTGGTGACCATCTCGGTCAACTCATCCCCTACTCCACCAGAAGTTGACAAAGACACCTAGTTCATTGAGTAGATCCATCACATTCGCCAAGAGGTTCAGGATATTCTATAGAAATCTAATTCCAAGTACAAGCAGCACCATGATCAACATCGGGTGCCACATAAGTTCCAAGTGGGCGACAAAGTTTGGTTGCACTTGCAGAAAGAATGCCTTACAGAGCCCCATCAGAAGCTTATCCCACTCTATTATGGCTCGTACACCATCACCAAAGCTATGGGTGACAACAATTTTGAGCTCGACATTCCCCCTTTCCTTGGCATGGACCCATTCTTCAATGTGGCTCTCCTTCAGCCATATTTCCCACCATTATTGGACACCTCATAGATAACGAAGCAGTTGACACCAACAGAACTCAATCCTGAGTGCATGCAACAAGCATCCAGTTATCATATTTTGGACGCACAGATCAAGGGCACTTGACAACAAAGGATCCAGCTTTATCGAGTCGTCAAAGCAGGGCAGCTCCTACACCAAGGCAAGTGGCTCACCCAGGGCCAAATTCAGCAAAAATTTCCTCATCTGATGGGGGAAATCAACACAATGGAGACCATTGCTTCCTAAGGAGGGAGGATTGATCCATGTGGATATTGGTGGCCACCCACCTTTTCCAACTGGCTCAAAATAGTTTTCTAACAATTTTGGTAATTTACTATTTTTAGCAGTTTTTAACTTTTGAGGCCATTTTGAAGGCCTAAATGAAGGTTTTTTGAGATCGAGATTATAAAAAATAGTCAAAGTCTTCAATTGAGCCCCCAAAATGAATATCCTCGTTGATACCTTTCGAACGAGCTATCGTGAGCCCCAAACGGAGATCATATGCAAAAGTTACGACCCTTGGAAGTTGATGTACTAACTTACCCAAACGGGTCCCACATGACTTTTGGCACTTCATCTCCTAGGGTTAGGTTTTTTGGATGTCTAGGGTTTGTGAAATTCTGGTTTATTGTAAAAAAATTCTTTAGAGCCTCATTGTAATCATCTTCTTGCGAATGAGCGCAGTCGTCACATCTCTTCTCAAAGATAAGCCGCCACCATTCCAGCAAGCTTGTTTTCTGCTGCATTTTACAATTTCAGCTTATTTACTTATTGAATAGAAAACCAGTTTTACTGTATCTCTGTTATTTTGTGTTAAGAATATTTAATAATATGTATTCATTTTGTTCTGTTCATAAAATCCGGATCATCGAAAGATACTTCGAGTATGAGAATGTTCAAGATCCAAATCGTGTTCGTGTTGCCATTACGAAGTTGAAAGGACATGTTGCACTTTGGTGGGATATGTTGCAAAAAGACAGAGTAGATCAAAGATTAGAGAAGATTAAAACTTGGAAGAAGATGATTAGTAAGATCGAAGAGAAATTTTACATGTTGACTACTAGCAAAACTTGTGTAAACAATTACAGAATCTCTGGCAGAAAAAGACATTTGTGTATGAGTATACGGAAGAATTATTCAAGTTGTCACTCAGGTCAGGGATGAAAGAAACAGAGTATCAAAGAGTAGAAAGATACATAAATGGAATGAAGTACCAGATTCAGGATGAGATGAGTACACATTACTTTTGAAATGTAGACGAAGCCTACCAGGTTGTTTTGAAGGTGGAAGAAAATATTGACAGAAGAATACGAAAGAAGTTCCGGGGAAAAGGAACTAGAGGAAGAGGGAGAGAAAGTGCCACTAAGGAAAATGAGAAGGAGGATGAGGTGACCAGCAGTAAACATACAAGAGGAGGAAGAAGCATTGGAAAAGGCAGAGGTTTTGGCAGTAGTAAGTATGTAATTACATGTTATAATTGTGGAGTAGAGGATCACAAAGCATCAGAATGTCCAGAGAGGCAGAACGTAGCAAGAATAAATGAAGTTAGGACACAAGTCACCCGAGCATATGAGGCAAAAACTATTAGTGGGAATGTAGAAGTACTCCAACAAGAACAATGATAAAACTTGATTTTGAGAAGAGTATTACTCAAGCTTGAGACAAAGGAAGCATCAGAACCTGAACAGAGAAAGAGAGTGTTCAATACTAAATGTAAAATCCCAGGAGTACAGAAAATTTAGTATCCACTAAAGTAATGGGGAAATTGAACTTGAAAGGCATTCCAGACCCCAATCTGTACTAAGTTTCATGGTTTCAAAAGGGGCACTAGGTGACTATGATTGAATAATGTTTATTGAGTTTCTATATTGGAAGTTTCAGTGAGCAAGTTTTATGTGACATGATAGAGATGGATGCATGTCATGTATTGCTTGGGAGACTATGGATGTTTGATAGAAATGTATTCCGTGATGGTAGAGAGAATTCATATGAATTTGTCAAGGATGGTCAACGTTATAAGTTGGTACCAATGTCATAAAATAATTTGGACAATGATAGCAGCAAGGGGATGGACAATAGTAACAACAAAGTTATGAACAACAGTAACAACAAGATTATGCATGGCAGCAACAATCAAATCATGTTATGTTCTGCTAAGGAGTTTCTAAGAGAGTAGAAATATAGTGGCTTTTGCTTGGCTATAATGCCAAAAAGGATTCAGGAGATGGAGAAGAGGTATTTTATATCAGCTAAGATTCAACACTTATTGAAAGAATTTAAGAAAATTGTAGCAGATGATTTACCAGTGGGATTACCTCCTTTGAGAAGTGTATCACACCAAATCGACCTGATTCCAGGGTCAAGTTTTCCAAATAAAGCACCTTACCAAATGACTCTATCAAAGAGTGAAGAGGTAAATAGACAAGTACAAGAGTTACTTGACAGAGGGTTAATTCGAGAAAGTTTGAGTCCTTGTGCAGTACCAACAGTTTTGACACCAAAAAAGAATGGTGAGTGGCGTATGTGTACAAATTCGTGGACTATTAATAAAATTACCATTAAGTATAGGTTTTCTTTACCGAGAATGGATGATCTCGTGGACGTTTTGAGTCGTGCTAAGTACTTCAAAAATATTGATTTGAAGAGTGGTTATCATCAAATTCGGACAAGGGAAGTTGATGAATGGAAGACCTCATTCAAGACAAAATATGGGTTGTTCGAGTGGTTATTTATGCCCTTCAGTTTAACTAATTCACCTAGCACATTCATGAGGCTAATGAATGAAGTTTTGAAACTGTTTTTGAGAAAAAATATTTTCGTATATTTAGATGACCTTCTGATTTTCAACAGGAGCAAAGAAGAACATCTGGAGCACATGAAGACGGTGTTACAACGATTGAAAGAGGAGACATTGTTGATAAATATGAAGAAGTGTATGTTTTTTACAAAAGGAGCTTGTATACTTCGGTTTTGTGGTTTCCAAAGAAGGTTGAATGATCCTGAGAAGGTAAAAGCAATATTGGATTTGCAAACACCTAAATACACTTTTGATGCATGAAGTTTCCATGGAATGGCGAATTTCTATAGGAATTTCATTCGAAATTTCACTCATATTTGTGCGCCTCTTACTGAATGCATGAAGAAAGGCACATTTCAGTGGACAACAACAACAACTAGGTCATTTGAAGATTTGATAAAAGAAGGTGTCAGAACAGCCAGTATTGTCACTTCCACATTTCAATAAGGTATTTCAAGTAGACTATTATGCAAGTGAGATAGCAATTGCAACATTTTTTAGCCAAGAAGGTAGATGGATGACCTTTTCAGTGAAAATTTGAATGAAACGAGGAACAAATACTTTGGTTATGATGATGAATTGTATGCTATCATTCAGGCCTTGAAAAATTGGCAACATAACTTGCTTGCAAAGAAGTTTGTTTTGTTTACTGACCACAAGGCGTTACAATACATTAACAACCAAGGTAAATTGTATCAGAAACATTCTAAATGGGTAGAATTTTTACAAAGTCATACGTTTGTTTTGAAACACAGGTTAGGGAAGTTAGACAAGGTTGTTGATGCATTGAGTCAGAGGATAGTATTGTTAAACACCATGTCAGTTACAGTGGTAAGTTTGGAATGTGTAAAAGCGTTGTATGAAGAGGATGCAAATTTTGTAGAGGCTTGGAAGGAATGCAGAGAACCATGGAGTATGGACCAAACACCATTCTTAGAATACCACATTCAAGAAGGCTTTATGTTTAAGAACCAACAACTATATATTCCACAAAATTCAATATGGTTGAACCTCATTAGAGAGTTACACATTGGCGATTTAGGAGGAAATTATAGCATGGAAAAAACAACATCATTAGTGAAAGAACGATAGTGTTTTCCCAACATCAAGAAAGATGTCAGGAAATTTGTTGAGTGTTGTAGAGTTTGTCAATTAGATAAGGGTAGAAGTCATAATACATGACTTTACACTTCATTTTCAGTACTTTAAAGACCATGGGAAGATGTAAGCATGGATTTGTTTTTGGGACTACCTATGACACAAAGGAAGTATGATTATTTAATGGTGGTAGTAGATTGGTTTTCAAAAATGGCACATTTTGTAGCATTTAAGAAGACAAATGATGCTAGTGAAGTGGCTAGCTTGTTTTTTAGAGAAGTGGTATAGTTACATGGCCTACCGAGGAGTATTACTTCAGACAGAGACATGAAATTTCTTGGTCACTTTTGGAGGAAACTATGGAAAAGATTGGGTCCTAAGTTGTTATACAGTTCAGCCTATCATCCCCAAACAGATGGGCAGACCAAGGTGGTGAGCTAAAGTTTAGGAAACTTATTAAGAAGCTTGAGTGGCGAAAATCCTAGACAGTGGGATTTAGTTTTGGCACAAGTTGAATTCACTTGCAATGATTTAGTGAACATATCTACAAGGAAGATCCCATTCCAAATTGTTTGTGGCAGGTCACCTAAAGGGGTGGTATATTTGTTTGAATTACCGGATCTAGGAGATAAAAGGAGTGTTGATGCCAATGATTTTGTAGACATTATGCAGGAATTGCATGACCAGGTGAAGCAAAAACTATAGGAAAGCAATAACAAGTATAAATAGAGGACAAACCCATAGATGGTTTTAGGGGCTAAATTTCGCTCATGGGCTAATTTTCCATGGTTTTTCCAAAAACAAGAGTCGTTATTTTAAAAATGATTCGCCTAAATTCTATAGGATAAAATTATTCTACCTTAAAATTCGCTAGAATTTTATAAAAACTATATAAAATCCTTAGAAATTTGAATATTTTTACAAAATTATCACCAAACATTTATAGATGGCATATGAAGGATTAATAAGATTCGCCAAGGTTTCTATATTTTAAAATAATTTTCCATCCTTAAAATCATCCCTGGACAGACCTACAGCAAAGACATAAAATATTTAAAGAAGGTGAGTTAGTCATGGCTCACTTAAGAAAGGAATGATTTCCCAGAGGTACTTATAACAAACTTAAGTATAAAAAAAATAGTATTGTGCAGAATCTTAAAGAAAAATTATGATAATGTTTATCAGTTGAAACTTCCGGAGAAGTTCGATATATCTCCAACACTCAATGGTGTTGATTTGCATGAATTCCATGAAGGAGAAAACAATGATGATGAAAGTACTATGTACGAATGGGAACAAAACCAGTCAAGTAAGCTGAGGAAGTGGAAGAAATTTTGGCCACAAGGATTGGTAGAAAAACCCGCAACAAGGAATATCTATAATATTTGGTCAAATGGAAAAATAGAAGATCTGAGGATGCATCATGGGTTTCTCAAGAAAAGATAAGGCACCTGCGAAGTTTCTCATCCTCTAAAACAATGACCACATGAGTTGAGAGCTCATGTTTTTCTTACCAAGCGTGTATGATGTAGGAGCATCTTTGGTTCTGGGAAATCTCCATCACCCAAAAACATTTCTATTATGTACAAGTAAAATTAGGATGAATAAATATGGTTGCAACTCTACTCGACAGCTTGTGTTGTTACTCGTTAAAATTGACAGTGTTGCAACTCCTATGTTGCAACTCCACGCTACAGGATTGGTGTTGCAACTCGCTATAAATCCTATGTTGTGACTCCATGCTACAGGATTGGTGTTGCAACTCGTTGCAACTCCCATGCTGCAACTCACACTACAAGATTTGTGTTAGAAATTTTATGATGCAACTCAATGTGTTGATTCCAAACTGAGTCCACATAACTCATGAAGATTAAGTGCCAAGTGGAAATCATTAGAGAAGGAAGAGGAAACGAAATTGGATTGGAAAATGTTTGGGCAGCGAACAATCATGACTATTCATCTTCCTAACAGAAGGGGAAACAAATCAACTGACGGAAACAACATAAAAAGAAGGGGAAGGAAGATGTCAGGGTTGATTCGGAGCTAGAAGAAAGGAAGGTTTCCCTCATGTCGATTTAAAGTGACTGAGACATCCACCAAGAATGAGATCGAGAAGAGATGGTATAATATATAGAAGAACAACATAGTAAATCAGTTCTAGTCTGGTGAGAAAATATGTATTTTGTAATTACATTGTAATAAGGGGCATTCTGAAATCATTAATAAAAGAAAGGATTCACATCTTGTTTGTGTTCTTTTGATTGTAATTAAAATTCTTCTATTGCAGTCTTAACAACAACAAATTAATTGTTTGTTGCATGTTTGAATATGAGTTTTGTTGTGCATGATGAAGGCAGAGCATAGTCCTGTAGGCATTAGAATTTCTTCAGTTCTGTGAGCTGCATTAGGTTTCCATTTACACATTTTTTTCATGTGACTAATCAATTTGATTTAACAACCATTATGTCTCAATTTCTTATCAACGATCCCTTATGGGAGCTCGTTGGATATTTTTTTTAGGAGTCAAACCCTTGTGGGGGTTATAACACTACCCCACTTTTATGAATTAGTTGTCCACTCACAACTGAGGAAAATATTATTTAGAATAGGATTCAGATTGGTTCAACATCAAAGCTTGTTTGATAATGGACTACATAACACTAGCATCAAGTGTGGTAGAGTTGCTAAAGTTTTTTCTTGTCATACATGGTCAAATGGTAATTAGGGGGAGTATGATTGACCTTGTTCCTTTGGTACTTTGAAAGTGTCCATATACAAATTCACTTCCCTCGATCTATTGAACATGTAGAGCACTTCACAAATCTTCTTGAATTCTTTAAAAGGAGGCACAAAAATGAGAACATTTGTGCTTTGATACCAGTGAATACAAATAGGGTAGGTTTAGGTCCCTAGTTGTGCATTGTTCTTCAATTTGTTTCGATGTCAATGAAATTGTGCAACTTGGTTACACTAAAATAAAGAGTCAAGCTAGTCATGATTTATTAGCATGATAGAGGCAAAACTACCATGACAAATACCAATAAAAACCCAAACAATATTATGTTGATCTAATAGTAAGACTACAAAAGTGATCTAGTATGTGCAAGGATTTATCAATGAGTCGTATACAATTAAATCACATAACATAGTGCCCTAATGTACTTAAGTGGATAGGTGTGGAACCATGACACATAAAACATGTGACAATAAAACAAAGAATAATTCCAACGTAGATAAATAAATAATACACCGAAGGATTGCTCGTATATATGTCTATTGCCAATGCCAAAGAATTGAGCCACAAAGTATGGCGAGGATCAAAGCAATGTGCAACATTGTAGTGACTCGGGTCATGAGAACAATTGCGCAAAGATCAATCTCGCAAAGGATGAGGATAGAAACTTACTAGCTAAAATCATGGAAATATGTACAAATGGAGAGTTACATATTTATACATGTTTGAGAGATCAAATGCATTAAATGAGGTAGTTACAATTAGTTGGCATTGAACATAACAAACAATGATAATGAATCCCTTGAATATTGGAAATTGGTCAATAAGGCGTGTCTTCACTTAGTATAAGTTTTGAGCATTGACATGAACCAATAATCACTTGTTAGGAAAGCACATCGATCTTCCCAAATCCAAGATATCATTGATTTCTGCTAATGATCTAGAATTTCACCTCAACCTTGAGGTTTCTCATATCAATTACCTATGCACTTTCAAACTTAAGGTTGAATATGAAATAGCAATTTACAACAACAAATACTTCGCTTCTCTTCAATCCAATTCATAAGGCATCCTAAGAAAATAAATACCAAACAAGTGTACTTCAATACCATAGAGTTTCATACCTTATGGCATACATTCCAAGCATATAATAGATGTGAAAATACTTATTACAACATATTATTATCAACAAATCTTCCCCTTTAACTTCTAGATATGTCTTAAACCACTTAATAGATTCAACTTGGTGTTATGTTAAATCAACATGCATAACCAACACTACAATTTACTCAATGAAGAAGATACCATAAATTGAAATTCAAATATGCCAATACACAAAATTTGGATAGTTAGAACACTTTATTTGGATAGTTAGAACACTTTGTGTGTGTTTGTGTGATGAAGTACATGTACATACTCATAGCTTATCACAAGCTAGTATAAGTCAAGCCCTCCAAACCCTAGCTAGGGAAACCATAAAAAACCCTAGGCAATAACTCGTCATAGCTAGGAATCACTCCAAAACGAAGACGGTCACTCCACCTGTTGTTCTTAAGATTGATTCCAAGGCTCAAAGAATAATGTCAAGCATCAAAGATTTTAAATGAAGTATTTTTATGAGTGGTTTTTTCTACCTTCAGTTTAATGAGAAATAATCCTTAAATGAAATTAATGATAAGACAGTACAGAGGTTATATCTCGTTATCCGAGTCACAATTATAATGTCTAATGGTGTAGAAATGATTTACAAAACTGTTAAAACAAATTCAGGTATCAATTACAGATAAGTCTCACCTTGTTTGCAGTAGAAGAAAAGTAGAAGATGCACACTTGAAAGGAGATAAAAATGCAGTAATCCACACAGGTCACGGGTCTTGTTTTACTCGCAGTAATAACAGAGGAAACATTGTTACTAAATGAACTTATGATATATTATGATCATAGTAGATGTAGTACTAAATTGTAATCATTCACTCTTCAAGAACTACAGAAAGAAATTCAGAGAGATGGAAACACAGAGGAAACACATAACTCAAATTGAACGGAACTTAGAATCTCTGTCTGCACTTGTATTTATATACAAAAAGGTTTTCTCTTTTACATTCAGCAAGAAGCAGCCCCGAAAAGATCTAAAATATATCTATTTATACAAAAATTGTCTCAACTAAAAGTCGTTGGATTTCCTATAATATATGCCTAAAAATAGAATACAATCCAAATGAAATAACAATGTGCAGATATTGTTGAGTTTTTATTTGATGTGTTGGTGCTTCATTTGTCTCTTCATTTGCTCGTAGATGCACTCATTTTCCTTTGTTCTTTAAGATGGGTACACATGTCCATTAAGGCCACCACAATCATTTCGCTTATTGTCTTTGCCATTTGATTATGTTGCCATATGTCCCTTTGAATGCGTTCACTGAGATAAAGAATTGCAATTGAAGATATGGGGATGGTAATTGAACAGATAGCTCAGCGTTGGCTCGTTATGGGATAGCTAACGGTTACGGGGAAGAGTAATTGTTCACGAATAGGATGATGTGGGGACAAGTGTCCAATAAGGAGGCGGGAGGAGTGTATGTGAGAATGCAGGTGGTAGGGAAAGGCAGGGTAAGTGATGTGTAGAGAGAGGGGAAGTGTAGGTGGTAAGGCAGGAGAGGGAGAGTACCGGCAGAGAAAGTGGATGTTGTGTATGTTCTTTCACTATGTTCATTGAATTGGGTGCACATGTCCATCGATGCTACCACAAATCTCGAAGGCTTAATCTTCTCATTCAATTCAAAGGCAAACATCTTCTTTTGTATTCGTGGCAGCTTCTCCTGGATTGTGTTCACTTCTTGGACTGTGACCTGATATTGTGAACTTGGATTAACCAATAATTCATTGATTTTGAGTAAATCGATTTGGTTCATCTGTTGGATGGCCGACTAAATATTTTCATTGTTCTTCTTGGAGCTTTGTTGGTTCATTTGTATCTCAATCTGTCCCAATGAATCTGAGATATTATTTCCTTCAAATTCAATTAGATTTTTATTTAATGAAGATAATGCCTCCAGACAAGCCTCTTTTGCATCTTTGGCAAGTTTCTTGCCTTCTTCCATATTTGTTTCTTAGGCTTTCAGGTCCATTTCGTCTTTTAGTTGTTCAGAATGTGAGAGAGGGGTAAGACCATAAACATCATCTTTCTGCTTCCATATGATAACTTCTTAAAACTTAGACTTGGCTACACAGGCCTCTTTTTCCTTAACATAAATACCTTTTAGAGAAAGGTTTATTGCCTAATAGCATTTCTGAATAGCATCTACTTTTTGATAGAGCTTATGTTGGGCAACTCCCAACTTCTCATTGATTTCTGATGCTTTTGTTTTGAAGGCAGTAATATCTATTGTTGTGTTCTCTGTTAGGGCCAATTTGGCCTGCAACTGTTCAATCAAATTGTCCCGCTGAGTGACCAACCCTTTGTTGGTCTGTGAACTCTGGTAGAGCACCTCAAGGTTATCCTGAAACTGCTTCATTTGATGCTGATAACTAGCCCTGATTTTTTCATTGTCCTAGTTCATCCTACTTCTAACAGTCTATTCTATACTATGTATCTCATTCTGCAATTGCTCTACCAAGAGACATTTATGTTTCAGTTGTTCGGTTAAATTTTCCAGTGACCATTGATTAGCAGTGGGAAAATCCCCTAGTGAATCTGCAACTTCCTTTGCAAACTTACGATCATCTTTGATCTGGATTATTTTCGGCACGAAATGAGAGAGGAGATATAATAAAGAAATGCCCAGAGATATTCAATAATATAATAGAAATGTATCA
>CBVK0103486628.1:7544-17753 GCA_900067695.1 Picea abies | reverse complement strand
CAAGTTGTTCTTAAGGGGGGATGTTAGGATATTTAGACACTTAGGAGTTAGTTAAGATCTACTTGGTCTAATATGTCGTTAGGTAAAAGTTTGTTTCTTTAGTATGCATTAGGATGCATTTGTAGCTAGGAAATCCGACGGTCACGATATGTTCCCGACATAGAGTGATTCGACGGTTCATACTCTCCTCGATCTTAATGGTCATTGATCCATGGCTTAACACCCGATTGTTCCATGATCTCTATTTAAAGAGCATGGAGGGTCATTTGTCGATGATTGATTGTGAGAAACTCTCTTGTAAAATCTCTTTGTAATATTTTTCTTTGCATTAATAAACTGCTCCAAGTGGTCGCGTTGGCTGGGGCCGTGGATGTTTCCCCGTAGGGGTTTTACCATGTGAAAACATCGGTGTGTTGATCTTTGATCTGGTTATGTGAGTGGTTACTGAAGGTGTTCGCCCTCTGTTGGAATACCTGTGTTGTCAAACATATTATCGTATTGGGAATATTTTACTTTGCGGAAAGGATTTCAAAAAAATTCACTCAATTGGTAATCTTTGTCTATCAAGAATCTAGACAAGGTTGGAAAAAGATCCTTCATTTTATTCAAAGGTACATCATGGATGAGAGAGTGGGTCATTGACAAACACTACATTGTCATGGATATGTGATTTATTTTCCAAACATGGAGAGTGTATGCCAAATAGAGACAGAATACATATTCCAGATAATTTCTCAAAGAGGGAAATCTACAACTTGTACAAAGGATATGATGAAGGTGTTTAAGGAAATGGTAATTTTATTACATATGCATATTTTAAAAGAATATGGAATAAACAATTCAACAATGTATATATTCCTAAGTCAAGGCTGGGGATTTGTATTATATGTGCTACTCTTAAATCAAGAAGAGATAAATCTGAAGGGGCAAAAAGAGGTATGTATTTACTATTTTTTTTTTTAATTTAATAATTATCAACTATGAAAACATACGATCAATATTTTCATTTTATGTCATGTGCAGATTCCATGGTAAAAGAACTTCAAGAACATCAGAATCAACAATAAAGTGAAAGGAAAAAGTTGTACAAACATTGGAAGAAGTGTTATGATGCTCCAAACAAATATTTAGGTATGATAATTGATGGCATGTACCCAAAGAAAACACTTCTAGCACATTTTTTCCGTACACCCAAAAATTTACAGGAAGATAATTTCATTCAATTTCAATTGGTTGGTTGTATAGTTTTCAATGGTAAAATGTGTCCAAGGGTTTACTTCATAGCTCCAAATATTCATAATGATGAAAATCTAACCATCACCATAATTCATCTCGTGCTCACTCACTGGTATGGAAATATTCCTCAAGTTCTCTATCTACAGTTGGACAACATTAGTTGTGAAAATAAAAATAAAGTTGTGTTTGGATATCTAAGCATGCTTGTTGAAATGGGAATCTTTCAAAAGGTGAAAGTTGCTTTCCTTCTTGTTGGACACTCATGATCATATTGATCTAATGTTCAATCGTATTTCAGTAACATTGAAGAGGAAAAATGTTGGAAGCCTACCATCATTGATTGAATGTATTAAGAAAACATACATTACAGATCATGTTTTTCATATATTAGAAGAAACTATTGACATGCGAAGATTTATTTAGGGATCGAATCGTGAAGAAAAATGTATTAAGAATATTAATGACATTAGCTTCCAACATCAATTTTGTTTCAAAAAAATCGATGGGAAAAAACTTATATGGGGAAATCGATATTCAACTACTATGGAATGGGGACCTTCATCAGGTTTAGCATTTTTGAAGTTCATTCCAGATTGTCAAATATTTTAATCAAAGTTATTATTTTTACAATCAGTTGCTGAAATCCATAATGCATGGAGGCATAATAGAGATGTAGATTATTCTGAATGCC
The DNA here is from genome assembly GCA_900067695.1 of Picea abies. NCBI lineage: Eukaryota > Viridiplantae > Streptophyta > Pinopsida > Pinales > Pinaceae > Picea > Picea abies. Next base: position 15,826 of record CBVK0103486628.1, on the reverse strand, counting down.
AAGAAGAAATAAAAAATTCCATTAAGGATACATATGAGTACTTTGATGTTGTTGATTCTGTTTGGTGGGAGTCTTTTTCAATAGTCGAAGTGACATAATTTCAAGCTCAAAAAATGAAGATACAATGTTGAAGACTTCATTTCATTGGCCACAAAATATTCCAAATGAATCTGAAGAAACAAACATTGTTGAAGTTCAACAAGAATCTCAAGGTGCTATTGAGTTTACACAATCATAGGAAAGAGAAATGTATATTGGTTCACGAAGGTCACATGCACAATGTGAAGCCATGGAAAACTTTTATAGGGGTTCAGTACAAGATATTAAGGAGGGTAGCACGATTGCAGTTTTAGTGACTAAAGATCCACATGGTTATCCATTCTGGATTGGAATTGTTATAAATATTGAGAAAGCAAATGATGATGTTATTGCAATTGAAGTGGATTGGTATGCAACAAGTACACACCCATTCAATGTTGTGTACAAGCCAATGATGGCGATTTAGAAACATGTTAATAAAAAAAGAAAAAGAAAGGGTCAAAATACGACTCGTCGTCACATTGACCTCTTAAAATTAGATAATGTTGACATACTTTTTTATGACTTTAATTTGACAAGGAGAGGAACTGTTTTCTCCAAGAAAACAAAGATTATCAAGAGGGTGCTTCCACAAGAAATAAATGCAAGATGGGAGTCTGTTGAACCTAGTCGTAGATCTAAAAGGCATTTGACATCTGAAATATTGGGCATGTATGTAGACTCAGATGGTGCATTCATCGACAATAGAGAAGAGTATGGATCATCTACATCTTCATCCAATCATTCATCTTAGGACAATGTAGACTCTGATGGTATTTCAGAAACCATGAGTCAATCTAAATAAGTGTATTTAACATTTTATGCATTTTTTATCCATATGATGTTTGTATGGTAACTAGAAATGAGCATTGAACTTACATATGATCTTACATGAAGTCATGAATCTTTTGTTATGTTTTATGAATGATATGTTTGTTATTATGGATAATATAATAAAATTTCTTAGCTCATATGTTTTGAATATGGACAATATAACAATACTTTTAAGAAATAATTTATGTTTCATTTAATGTAACTTGTATTTACTTTTTTTTATTAAAAGTAAAAAAAAAAATATTAAAAAGTGACATTGAATTTTTCAAGTATATTGTGATATTTTCATGGCATTATGTATTACCTTGTTCTTTGAGTGATAATAAGATTTTAAAAGTAAATATTTAATGGTTGATTTTATGATTTTGTTTACAATAATGATGAGTTCTTTTACCACTTTATAAAAATGTGTCATTTTCATGCCCCAATTTTAGAAAGGGTGCTATCGGTAGCAACACTTTTCAATTTGATGGTTGATTTTGAGGTTTTGGTTTTAATGGTACCAAATTCTAAAAATACGATTTCAAATTATCTAAAATTTTAACGTTTTGAAAAGAAAAAAAAATTCAAAAACATCTTTCTTTTAGGTGTTGATTTTAAGGTTTTTCTGAGCTACTATTTGAGTTTTGAAGGCCATGTTTGAAAAATGTTGTAATTTTGACTCCGTTTAAAAAAATGGTGCTACCGGTAGCACCACTTTTTGATTTGGGGGTTGATTTTGATGTTTTTATGCAAAAATATGGGTTTTTTGGGCCAAATTTCTAGTTTTGAGGTCACAGTTCTCATTAAGTCGGTAACTTTGTTAAGGTTGGTATTGTAACAAATATTTTGAAATTGTGATCTAATGTGGGTGTATGCAAAACATTCTTAGAGAAAATTATTTTCATCTTCAATCCTCTTAGTGTCACAAAGATGAAAAATTCTTTCATCCCACAATGTTTTAAGAATTGTCCAACACATTGTTTCACTATGGAGCTCATGAGAGTTTGTTCTTATTTTGGCAATGTTGATTTTCTTCTTTACACTAGTCAAATAGAGAGCTACTTTTGATCTTATCGATTAGGGTTGATCACGTCCTTATAGTATATTAATTTTATTTTTTATTCTAAATCTATCGCTATACAATTTATCCTTAAATTTAGATGAAATAATATTTAAATATTATCATTGTTCTACGAAGGGACCTATTCCTTTATTCCCTAATGATTAATCCAAGACTTGGCATCTTTATGCCAGTCCCACTTGAGTTGCGAGTGGTTTTGACTTGAGTTTGAAGCAATCTTAGGAAGCCTCTTGTCTTCCATGTTGTTTATATTGTTCTTGTATATTAGGTACCTAATCATACCTATGCTATCAATGGGGGGAAATACTTTCTTCTACGAGGAGGATAGGATAGAGTTTACAACCTTTAATTTTGAGATTATAAGTTATAAAACACTTTTGGATTTGCTCTATCTTTCTTCACAATTCTCTAGAGATGTTGCAACCTCAAACTTCACAACCATATAAGATAGCCAGAGTGACAAGAGTCTCAAAGAGGACTTTCTTCTTATCTTGTAGCCAAAGAACCATTGACTTACAATTGTTTTCAAGTCCATAATAAGCATTCCACCATCCATTTATCCTTTTCTTATTGTTATAATTCCAGTTAAGTTTGTGATGAAGAATGATTCTGAGATATTTGTATGAATTCCCTTCCTCCTAGTTTTTTTTGTCATACAAGAAATTAACCTAAGTGACCTTTTGGTATTTAATTATCCTAACCTTCATTTTGTCAATGTTAATAGGCATACTCATACTAGAGAAGAAATACTTGATAATATTTAGTTTCTTATAGATATCATAGGGACTCCTTTCCATAAGAAAAATATTATCAACACAAATCAAAAGGATGATGACTATATCAATAAGAGTTGGGAAACCTACTTCTTCCAAACATCCCTCTAAATTTTCAATGTATATTCCAAAAGGGTAGGGAACAAGGGACCACCTTGCTTAACTCCTATCTTTAAATCAATTTATTCTCACCAACCTTCAATGTTCTTAAACTTGGTAATAATGTTCTTATATAACCTTATAGTTTTATGAAGGGAACAAATCCATTTACATAATGCTACTTATATTTTATTACTTATAGGTCAATAACATATATTTTTAAAGTTCATCCAAAATTATTACTTATAGATCAATAACATATATTTGTTTCATGGGATTGTAAGGAGTACAATATGTAAAGATGATAATGGGAAGGTATTGACATGGCTTGTGTGACCTTTTTCAACAACATGGGTTACACCCAATGAAAAGTTCCAATTAGACCCCACACCATTTGTAATACAAAATCCATCTAAATTCTGGCCTCGTGGCCATTTTTGGTTTGTGGTTTACTGGTTATGGCCTGGTCCACTAGTAATGTTTTCCAAGATAAGGAATGAAATGCAACTAATCTAATATGCATGCATTTGAACTAAACTAAGGTAACCATAAAGAAAACATAGAACCATGCATGCTCCTATTGATGGCCCCAAAAATAGTTCACATAGAGAAAAGATGAGAATATGATTAAATAATTGCAAACCTAGAATAGTATAGCATTTAAACAATCATTTATAATCCTACATCCACATATTCAAAAAAATATTCCATGAAGAACAAAAATAATAATGCAACAAACATACATAATAATACTCTATAATGCGATAAATATTCTTACACAACCCAAGTGCCGAGCAAAACATAGCAGAAATGTCCACAACATGTGAAACACAAGGATTAAAATTCTCCAAAAAATAGCTTGTCCAAATAGACTTCTTGTCATTAAAAGATTCAACAATAGTACATGAAAGATCTAAGAGTCCAAATCCCACACTTTGAATGCAATCCCCTTATTTATTGAGATTCACCCCCTTATTTATTGAGATTCACCTTGAATCTTGGCCTCCCGCCTCTCCGACTCTTGGCCTTTCGCCTCATCTAACTCTTGACCTCCCCTTTACAAACCTTTCTCATTATCCTCTAAGGCATGATGAGGGAATAATGACAACAATAATTTTCATGATTTAATATATCAGACATTATATGCATTTACATTTTGAATTTGTCTTTTAGTGTTGGTGGGCCATCATGGATTTTAACCCCATTTCACCTCATACAATGTGATGAATAATTTAGACACTGAGGAACTCTCCTACCAATATGCCTGGGATGTTCCCACCATGAATATTGCACTTCATCTTCTACCATTTGGGCTTGATTCCCTTTTGTTGTTGGTTGCTCATGTGTTGATATATCAGCTACCTCATTTGTTGAAGATTACTTTCGTGAAGATGATATTGAGTATTTGTAGCTTACTCATTTATACATTGTGTATTCATATTTATGAGTATTATCTTCCTCTAGATGGTACCTGGATTCCATTCAAAACCAAATGCATGAGTTTCTCATACATAATAATTCCAAATACAAATTAAAATATATTCAAACTTGAGGGAATTAATTGAAAGTTGAATGAAAAGTGCAGATCTACTTTCCTGATTTTGATCGTTGGTCCCTTCGATGGTCGTTTCATAGACATTCCCACTGGAATGTTTTTCTACTGAGTTTTTGGGGTGATGACAATATGCCAATGTTTAGTCATAAAAAATATGTCAATTTTTTAGGAACATCATGAATTTTATAACTAAGAAGTTGTATATCTTAGCGAGACCTTTCCAATAGTATAATGAGCGCAAAAAATAGGTCTCAGAATCAAACGTTATGGACAGAATACGAAAGATAGTTTTGCGAGACCCACCATTGTGTCGAAGGTTGGAACTCATTTGCTTTGTTAGAGAAAAAAATAATATTAGATAAAAAAAAAGATCGTACTCCTCTTTATTGGAGCAAAAAAGAAGACCAGTTTCCTCTTTGTCTGAGCAAAAAAAAAGATCAAATTCCTCTTTGACGAAGCAAAAAAGAAGATCGACCTCTTCTTCATCAAAGCAAAAACGAAGATTGGAGAAAAAGAGAAGTTTGGTTTCCTCTTTGTTGGAGAAAAACAAAATATTGAAGAAAAAAGGAAGATCGGAGAAAAAAAAAATGATCAGCCTCCTCTTTGTTGGAGAAAAAAAGAAGATCGAAGAAAAAAAGAAGATCGACTTCCTCTTTGTCAGAACAAAAAAGAAGATTAGACTCCTCTTTGTCGGAGAAAAAAGGAAAATCAAAGAAACAAAGAAGATTGGCTTCCTCTTTGTCGGAGCAAAAAATAAGATCGACTTCCTCTTTGTTGGATAAAAAAAGAATATCTAGTCCCTCTTTGTCGGACCAAAAAAGAAGATTGTCCTCTAATATGAGTTCAAAGGAAAGAAAGAATTCAAAAAAGATTAAGTGTTGGAAAACTTTCTCGTATCGGCATGAATGCATAGATGTGTGTATCAGAGGGTGAATGACATATTCTAATGATGAAGTTTGAAAAAGGAAGAGAAAGAATTTAGAGCTTGAGGCTTGCAAAAAATTCTAAGTGTTTTTAATGGCAAGAAACAAGAAAGATAAGAAGGGCTCCCTATTTCTTGGCTCCCATTGAATGAATATGAAGATTAAGTCAAGAAATAAAGGGAAGGCCTTGTTTCTAGTACAACATGCCTAAGTTCAAATTTACATAACTTTCTCATACGATGTCCAATTGAGGTGCCATTTTTTGCAACACGGAGAGCATAGGGAGAGGTTTCTCAAGAGAGAATGTACAAATTCATTCAATCATTTGAGAATATTAATGTTTAATGAATTTTTCTTGATGAAAGATCCTATGGAAATCATTTTGGCACTTTTGGACCTCATATTTCAATTATGGTAGTGGCGTTGGATTCGTAATCCCGCAAAACATAAAATTGGCCTTCTTCGGAGATGAAAAATCCACTTTGACGAGTGAACCAAAATTATGAGCAAAGGCATTTTTTAATAAAAGTTAGGGCCCCGTTTTTCTACTACTTCACCGAAATTCAGTTCTTTATGTTCCCCCGCGACATATTTGTTATATAGTCTCTTAATATATCCATTGGAATTGAGGTTACCCATCAGTGGCCAAGAAATATTATTCCTTGAAAACAATCAAAATAAAATTTGGAGCACTTAATACTAAGTATGTGTCGAGAGGACCAATTATTTTGTGAGATGCAATTAAAATCCAACCTATCTCTTGTAGATGTTGCAATTAACCCACCCGACAATAAATGACACTTTCATGATGAAGGTTAGTCAGTGAAAAATATAAATGTTGGTATGATATGCGTAATGAAAGTTGCTAGCGATAAAAATATACTTTTCAAGATTATTATAATACTCAATTACAATGGTGACATGAAATCAATCAAAATCAATAGGAAATAAACATTAGTCATCCAACTAGACTCGAAATGATTAATCGTTGTTAATTGAATGAACCTGACTAATGGGAACATTGAAAAGGATCTAAGTTGGTAGAATTCGGGAGATGCTTTGAGATGCGAGTGTCTCACCAAAATGGTCTATGTCGGCCAAAAAGTTAGCTCACTATCGATACACCCAGTATCAGAAAGGGATGGACATCTTCCGCCAACGTACCGACGAAAGAAGAGGAAATTTGCATTGACAAGCACTATGTATTGGTGAAGATAGAAGATGTTCCCCAATACACTATGTATCAGTGAGGATAGAGGAAGCTCTTCGATACACCATGTATCAATGAAGATAGATAATGACCGTCAATACACTATGTATCGGTGAGAAATATATATCCACTACCAATGTGTCGACATTCAGAAGTGGGTTAGCCTCTAGTGTATCATCACACAAAATATGATTTTCCTCCACTATATTGGTGTTGGGAAGGAGATTGACTTCCACTAGGCTCGAAGGTAAGAAAGAAAATTGAAAATTTCTAAGTGTTGGAAGGTTTTACATTGTCGATGAAAATAGGGAGATTTCATTGATATAGGCTATATTGGTGAAGATAGAGGATGTTCTCTGATATGTTGTTTATTGGTTGATATAGAGGATTCTCGTTGATACACTATGTATCGACAAGCCAGAGTGATCTTCAAAAAATGATCAAAATGGTCAAGTTTGGATGGAAAGAAGAGGATCTTTGACAATAACATTTGCATGGAATACTTTCGAAGGTTTTATAGTAGCAAAAAGTAATAAGGGGGCCCAATTTATTCTCTTAAAGTAATGGTTTTTTGAAGTGAATAGAATAAATTAGGGAGGGTTTTGTGCTAGAACAACAGAAGGTAAAGCACATTTTAAGGAAAAATTAACTTAAAACAAGCAAAAATAATAAAACAATAACTAGGAAATGCCCACCCAACAAGATGAGGAACAAATTATGAAGTAGCTCAAGAATCCCAACAAGATGAGGAACAATGAAGAAGCTCAAGAATACGGAGGTTCCATAGCCGAGACATGTTTATTTGAATAAGCACTTCTAATATTTGGGGCCACAAAGAAATGCATGATGGATGTGAGGCCATGATAATCATCAAGTCTATGACACCTTACAAATCTATCATGTGATCTTGCAAGTTTCCCATGGTACCTTTTCCTACTAGTTTCAAAAGATTGGAATTAAGATGTAATCAACACAATGCATATCAATTTGGGGAACTAGCCTCTAGTAAATTTTCAATGAATGTCAAGCTCATCTCTTGGAGGAAGAGAGTTAAGCATCTATGGTCCTCATTGTTATCCACAATTTTGGTTGTCATAATGATGTAATGATGATGGAAAAATCAATCTCTTCACTAGAACACTTTCCTGAGAAAAGTTACCTTTGTCTGCTTCCAGAAATCATACTTTTAAGGGAGGTTCGCAGGCTACCTATATATTTGCCTGCGAGAATGCTTGATTCTCGCAGGCTGCATTAAGATGGAGTGCAAGGGGTTCGCACTGTACCTAACTATCAGGGTGCGAACATCTTCTAAAGGAAGGAAAAAGATGAAGTTCTCGAGCCTTCTAGAAGGGAATCTTCTAGAAGGATGAGTTGGCATTCGAATGGTTATCTAAGTACTGGTTTTCCTAATATCTTGGGATCATTTCCTATCCAAGTAACTAATCCATTCTCTCTTATAAATTAAGAGGAATGCTCATGGAAAAGGTTAAGCAGCAAGCTAGCAAGAGATTGATTGGAGAATTAGTGCAAGATTGTATGAAGGACTGATGCTACAACAACTAAAGACACCAACAAGGTTACCAAAAGTGGTTGATCTTCTTCATGCATGAGCAAGTGTGTGCGTCGGAGCTAGGAGCCATCGAAAGGAGATCTACAACATCAAGACTGAGGTTGTAAGTCTTACTTTCTATCTATTTAATACAGTAATATGTCCCTTTCCCATAAAGATGATGTCACTTTATTACAT
>CBVK0103486601.1:0-19597 GCA_900067695.1 Picea abies | reverse complement strand
GGTCAATGTTCTGTAAAAACAATTTCTTATTAAAGAAGGAAGTTTTTCTCCGATATATGTATCGATCATTCTTTCATTTAAGGATAAATATGATTGTTATGTTGATAATTTACAGTGGGAAGGGAACATCATGCTTACGTAAGGTTGAACTTATAATAAAATCCTTTTAAGTGATTAAATCTATCCTGGAATCCTTTCTGGTAATTGTAATAGAAATGACAGAGTTAGCAAATTTAAATTTCGCCTAATATTACAGTCCTTCAGAATACTTCGATTGTTTAAAGATAGCAAAAATGTTACCAAACGGTTATTCTATTACTTACGTATCATTGCGTTCAGAGGCTTTGTTAAGGTCAATGGGTCTATTGTTTCTGCTATTACATGTTTTCTTCCAAAACTTCTATGTTTATGTTATTACATGGTTCCTTTCCAGAACTTCCATGTTTCTGTTATTACATATTATCTCTCCAGAACTCCTATGTTTCTGTTATTACATGTTTCCCATTTATATTTTAATACTATTGGAATTGAATAAAAGGAAAGGAAAACCTACAGGCATACAAAAAGGAAATTAAATTTCGACTTCGAGAACTGTATGTCTTTAATTCAAATCTTGTTGCAGAATGAAAAGAATAATTTAAGCCCCTGTTCATATGCTAAATATATATGAATACTTAGGTACCTATCCTTATATAAAATTTTACTCTTGACTCACATTGATATCGTATCAATATTATTACTCTGTGTAGCCCATTGCCGTAAAATGCAAAAAGGATAAATAGCTCGTTCTTGTATATCCTTTAGTGCCTTTACAATCGCAGATGTGGTTAAAGAATTATTTTGAATTGATTTCCTTCCTTTACAATCGCAGATGTGGTTAAAGAATTATTTTGAATTGATTTCCTTGTACTTAAGAAAAGAACACTGTATTTCTATTATCTAAGTATTTCTATTATCTAAGTATGATAATCGAACTGATTTTATTCACCACTAGAAGCATGCTAGGGCATTTACTAGGTTTCTGATTCTGATCGTATTTACTATATATATATATATATATAGGTAGGTAGTTTTGTTTAAACATAAAATCAATACTGGTAGAGGTTTATTATGCTTATATCCCATCATTCGTAGTTTTAACTCCCCAACATAAATTCGCACATAAATTTACTAACTCTACTCTTCAGTAATTTGCATCAAATGAATTTTCAATTTAAGGAGTCCCAACATAAATGATTCAACCATATATATATATATATATTTGACATCCATTCAAACCAGAGACATATAATTAGTAAGGTGTAGAAGAACAAAGGGAACAATCACGTTCCTTCCAACCTTAGAATAGGACAGCCAGATTACTTGTCTTGTTCACCCCCTAGACTGACCATGAATCCATGAGGGAGAACTTAAAATATCCTCTTCCGCAATGTATTATTCTATATCCAATTCTCTCCTTGCCTCACACTTAATATCCATTGTTCATCACAACAAGTACACAGTAGTTCTCTTCTCCCAGGATACTAGGCAGTGTCGTGCCTCCTCACATATGTTTTTTATCTAAAACAATATTTTTGCCTAGGTCTTTCTTCCCTCCCTTGGGGATTTTCGCAGCTTTCTAAATCCCTGATTTTTAGGGGCTGCCAATAGTCAAATCCCTAATTTTCAGCTTGTAACAATCATCCCAGAGGTAGTTCCAACATGTTCCCCACTCATGGAGTCATGGTCAATTAAATTTAACATGGTTGTTCCATTTGTCCCCCTGTAATAATTAAAACAATATAATGTTTTTCATACAAGTGTCATGGTCAAATAGGTTGTTGGGTCAAATCAAGTATCTTCCCACATTCATAATAATTAATTACAATTTATTAAATTCGAAATTTGGAATTGCTATAAATGGCAAAAATTTTCCAAATTCGAATTTACTAAAAACAAAATAATTTTCTAACAAATTTTAAATTTCAAAAATACTTTATTTTTTGGGATATCACTTCCTTTCCGCCTTCAATAAAAAATTGTTCTCAGTGTTTGTTCCTTTCTTGGAACAGGATTGGATGAGACTTCCACAAATCTCCCTCCAACTCCCAATTGTCCTCCTCAGGGCTAACGTTCTTCTATTGCACTTTTACTTGAGAGACGACTCTATTCCGAAGTGCTATTTCTCTCTGGTCAAGAATACGCAGGGGTACTGCCTAGAACTCGCCTTCTAGATCCACCTGCACCAAGTTCCAATCAATCATATGAGTAGGTTCATAGACATACATTTTCAACAAGGAAACATGAAATACATTATGAATTCTTAGATTAGATGGAAGTGTAAGTTGGTAAGCTACAGGTCCAATTCGAGCTAATATCTCAAAGGGTCCACAAAAACTGGGTGCCAACTTGGCACAGTTACTGAGTTTTAGTGAACTATTTTGGGCTTTGACTTTTAAGTAAACATGATCTCCCACTTGAAATTCCAAGTGTCTTATTTTCTAGTTCGCATAACTTTTCTGTCTATCATGTGCCTCCTTTAAGTTCTGTTGCACCTTTCTTACCATATTTTCCATTTCTTGGAGCATTTATGGTCCAACCATGAGTCTGTCAATTGGGTCGTCCCAACTAATTGGTGTCGTACACATTATGCCATATAGTACCTCGAAGGGGCTCAATTTATCCGAAGTTTTCTACCCATTGTTATATGCAAATTCTACCAAGTACACGTACTCTTCCCACTTACTTGGTTTTGTTATTACATACATGTGGCGCATATATTCTATGATCTGATTTGTTCATTCGGTTTGTCCATCCATTTGTGGATGGTAACTCGTGTTGAAATTCAAATCAGTATTTAGCCTTGCAAACAATTCTTTCCAAAAGTGGACTTAAATTTTACGTCTCTTTCTGAAATTAACATTTTAGGAATACCATGCAGTCTAACAATTTCTTTCATAAATATTTCTTCGATGTTTATAGCTTTAAAAATAGATTTCACAGGAATAAAGTGTCCAGACTTACTGAGTTTATCGATTACAACCATAATAGAATCATTCTGTTTGTGAGTTTTAGGAAAACCTGTTATAAAGTCCAGTGACATGGTCTCCCATTTCCATTCTGACATGGGTAATGGTTGTAATAGGCCGATTGGATGCTGATGTTCAGCCTTAACCTGATGACAATATTGGCACCTAGCCAAGTATTCTGCTATTTCTCCCTTCATATTAGGCCAACAAAATAGTTTTCTAAGTGTTGTTATTGTTTTCTGGTATCCTGGATGGCCAAAATACGGTTTCTTATGCACTTTGTCCAAGACTATTAACTTTAATTCTACGGAATCTGGTATGTAATGTCTATTTTTAAATTGTACTAGTCCCTTCTTGTTGATACAAGGATCAAGTTTATTTGAGTTTGCGGTATTATTTTGTAATTCTGCCATTATCTTAGTGTAATTTTCGTCGTTAATACATGTCCTCCTTATTCTTTGTTCCAGATCACTTTCTGCCCTGCTGATATTTATCTCAAATAACCAATGGACTCTTCTGCTTAATGCGTCTGCTACGTTATTTTCCTTACCCTTGAGATGTCTGACCTCAAAGTCGAATTCGCTCAAGAAGTCTACCCATCTTGCTTGCCTTGCATTAATATCTAATTGGCTAAATAGATATTTCACACCGCTATTATCCGTCATTAGTAGAAATTTTCTGCCCATTATGTAGTGTCGCCACATTTTTAAGGCATGTAATAAAAGTCACACTTATCAAATTTGGCATACAATTTGTGTTTCCTCAATGTTTGAAGAACTATTCTTAACTGTTCTTCATGTTCTTCCTCCATTTTAGAATAGACCAGAATATCATTGGTAAATACTAGTACGAACTTGTCTAAGTACTGACTGAAAATATTGTTCATTAGGCACATAAACGTGGTTGGTGTGTCAGTGAGTCCGAAAGGTATGACTAAGAATTCGTAGTGTCCATATCTTGTTCAAAAATATGTTTTTCTTATATCTTAATCCTTTATCCTAACTTGATGATAACTGGATCGTAAATCCAACCTCAAAAAGATCTTGGCCCCAACTACTTGATCAAAGAGGTCATTTATCCTACGTAATGGGTACTTGTTCTCAATAGTCATTTTATTCAATTGTCTATAATCAATACAAAGTATTAGAGTTCCATATTTCTTTTTCACAAAGAGGACTCGTGCCTCCTATGGTGAAACACTCGGTCTGATATACTCTTTGTCCAACAATTCCTGTAATTGTATTTTTAATTCTGTCAATAATGGTAAACTCATTCAGAATGGTTCTTTTGAGATAGGGGCTGAACCAGGTAGTAGGTCTATGGAGAAGTCTATTTCACTTCTAGGAGGTAATTTCGGTATCTCATCCACAAACATGTCTCTAAATTCATGTAGGAAAACAAATTCTTCTAACTTTGGCTTATCTTCTTTTTCTAACAGATTCGTTACTTGGATGGCATAAAATTGACATCCCTTTCTCATACATTTCCTGAATTGCATCGCTGAAACTTGTATAACCGATACAGGTTTTGGTATACCTTGGGTTGTTCTAGTAGTGCCATGATCGTTTTTAAAGTTAAGTTACTTTGTATAACAATCTATTATTCCTTTTTGCTTTTCCAACCAATCCATTCCGATAATCATATCATAAGATCCGAGTGGTAGGATGTTCAAATTTTTTCTTATGTTTTGACCATATAAGCTGAACTTGAAATCAAAAATAAAGTCAACTACTTTCCTTTTAGTTCATGTTTCTAGTTGTACTAGCCATGATTTTGCGTGCTTCAGTTTCTTAAGTTTATTTGACTCTACTACATGATGAGTAATATAACTTAACGTAGCTCCAGGGTCAATTAAAACAAAAATTCGAGTGTTATTGATTTTACTTTCAATTTCTACCACTGAGGAATGGTGGTCAGCTTGCTAGCCATCTATGACTGCATTTATCCGATGAAGGCTTATGCCCATGTCGCCCACCATCGAGGCTTCCTACAAATTATGAACAACAATTATGTTTGTTGAAATTAAACATGGATAATTCCTCCTTATATGAGGTTCTCCAGATTCCCAACACTTTAATGGTTCGTGGGGGCTTTCCCCAAACTTCTGCATTCCTAGATTTACTAGTTTACCATTGCCTTGCATATTCGGGTGGTTGGAGTGAAAATGTTTTCTCGGAAATCTTTTTGTTGTGTTCTGATAAGGAGCTAGCTAGTATCCCTTCTTCTGTTGGTTCATTCGATCTTGTTTCTTATCCGTCCAAGCTTTGGGAAACTCTATTTATTGTTTATACTGATCATAGCACATTCGTTCTTTCCTGAATACAAGCTCAAACAAACCAAGATATTCTCCTCAAGCTCTCAAGGGTTTTGATCAAACCCTCATGAAGTGCGCCTGAAGAAATGTGCCCCTCTTCTCTTCTCCAAAAATCACAAGTGAAGAATCAGTCTCTCACTAAGGGAGCCTAGTTTCCTTAGTTTCTGTATGTCTATTAATTCACCCACATTGTGAATTAATTGTCACTTTATGACTTAAGTGACATATTTCACTTTTAATAAGGCTCGGGGACGAGACCATATCCCGTAACTGAACCAAATAGGGTTTGGAAAAAGGCTCTTGGCAGACGAAAAATAATGCTAAGTCTTGTTTCACTCGAACTTTAACTCTATGATTGTCTCAACAGATTTTTCATCTGAATGATAGGATAACTTACAAGTTACAGTTGGGAGTGAACGCACTTCAACTAGTCTAGTCATTGAGGATCAACATTAACTTCATGATTTTCTTAGTTGGAAGAAAGGTATATTTGTCAGAGCGAGTTAAATCTCTTATGAAACTACCATTAATGGGTCCTAGGTATGTTGAATTTTGATGGTGTCTCATGTCCTTCCCTCCAATCGAGTCATGTCGAGTTGTGCCCCATCACATGGCCAAACCACCTACTGGTACCCTCAACATTTACATGGCGATGATGAACTACTCTTAGTGTTGAGTGAGTTTTTCCTTGTCATTGTGAATCCCTTGAGATGGCTCAAGAAGTTATTCTTTGCAGATGAAGCAAATGAAACGGACGCCATGCATTCTATAACTCTTGCCATAGCATTTTGTTATGCGCCCCTTGTCGTTACTCCTAGAATATTTAGGGGTAAATCACTCTTAGAGGTAGTTGTAAATCGTGGTTCTGTTCTTGGGAGTGCTCTACACTTGTATAGTTTCCCTCATATGTGTTTTAAGTCTTTGTTCTTTCGTTACCCATTATTTCATTTTCCTTTGAGGCATCTCGCCATGGTTATGTTGGCCTAATACTAAAATGCCGTGAGACTAACTGGTTTCTTAGAAGAATGGAAAATACTTTTTGTATGGTAAGGTGAAGTATTGTATTCTTTTTAATTCCCTGTACAGAGTGAACCATTCTTTCGTAGTTTTTCCCAAACCCTAGACCAGTTCCTACCCAGGTTCTGATCTAGGCATGTCTGTTACTTTCCTATCCGATGCCCTTAAAGGGTGGGCTCTGAGGCACGCGAGTAGTCCATTAGAAGGATATTGACACACTATATCTTGTGTTTCTATTACACCTACTCTTTTTCGTGGATGGCTATTGATTTATACTACTTGGATACCATAGAGTGATGGATTAGTATTTACTGTCGATTTGTGAATCTTCTCTGTAACTGGTTTTCTAGAGGTTTTCAACTAACATTTAGTTAAATCTTAGGTCCTGTAGAAACATCCACATTATTTAACCATGCCTCAACTTCTTCTCCTGTTCTAGATTCTCCATCAAAGGTAGCTCATTTAATTTTCTTGAATATTCCTTCAAGGTGGTCTACTTGATTTCTCTTTCTGTCCGATTTTGTTTTGTCCTTAGCTGAAGTTGTACCTTATGACGAAGTCTTCTTTTTCTGTTTTAGCTCCACAGTTCTTGGAAGCCCTTTTGCTAACTTCTTCGTCGTTATTATTGTCCTTTGGGATTTTCTTGGTCACTATACTGTGCAACAAGACTTCATTTATTTCCTGTTGTTCTTGCTGAGCTTTCTTCAGTTTTTCATTGTGAGCTTTGAAAACCTGCAGTTCAATGATGAGATTTCTCATTGTTTCTGGAACATCAGTAGGTGAGCTTCTTTCACTATTCTATCTCTGATTTTCAGGAAGTCTTTGTTCAAAATTTCAATCTCTGATTTCCCCGTCATCCTGTGCTGCCATGATTAACACAAAACATAAAAGGTTTTATGTTTGTAACAATAAAGGTTTTATTATCTTTATATAAACAAAATTATATGTTAAGTAAATCATATGGCCCTATTCAAGGTCCAAGTGTTGTAACCTGTTGCTCTGCCACTCTAGACTAATCGACTTACTCAATTAGGAAGGTTAAATAGATGGTTTACCAAACTTTCATAAGTTTTCCTTGGTTTCGAATCTACGTATTTACATAAATAGCTATATGCACATAATAGTTTGGTCTAGGAATTATAATCCTTTCCATGCCTATCGCAAGTCCCCTATGTTGTGCGCGAGCTAACTAATGTATTTGACATAAACAATTATGTGCCTTTTAAGAAAGCTCGGGGACGGGAACATGTCCTGTAAATGAACGAAATAGGGTTTGGAAAAAGGATCCTCGCAGACGAAAAATAATGCTAAGTCTTGTTTGACTGGAACTTTAACTGTGCGATTGTCTCAACGGAGTTTTCATCCAAATGATAGGCTAACTGCCAAGTTATAGTTCGGAGTGAACTCACTTCAACTAGTCGAGTCACAAAGGATCAACATTAACTTCACGATTTTCTTAGGTGGAAGAAAGGTCTCTTTGTCAGAGTGAGTTAAAGGTCTTCTGCAACTAAAATTAATGGGGCCTCGGTATGTGTGAATTTCGATGGTGTCTCTTGTCCTACCGTCCAATCGAGTTGTGTCGAGTTATTCCCCATCACATGGCCAAACCACCTACTCGTACCCTCGGCATTTACTCGACAATGACAGACTACTCTTAGGGTTGACTGAGTTTTTCCTTGTCATTGTGAATCCCTTGAGATGGCTCGGTGAGTTATTCTTCGTAGATGAAGTAGATGAAACGGAGGCCACCACCCAGTGTAGCAGACATCACAACCACCCTTTTTTGGTATGTCCTTCTCTTAATACTACGGAATTCTGTAGGGTAGGGTGAGGCTTCTGAGAATTCGTAGCAGGGAGAACACCATGCATTCTATAACTCTTTCTATAGCATTCTATTACACGCCCCTTGTCGTTACTCCTAGAATATTTAGGGGTAACCCACTCCTGGAGGTAGTTGTAAACCGTGGTTCTGTACTTGGGAGTGCTCTACACTTGTATAGTTTCCCTCGTATGTGTTTTAACTCTTCGGTCTTTCGTTACCCATTATTTCATTTTCCTTTGAGGTGTCTCGTCGTGGTTATGTTGGCCTGATACTAAAACGCCATGAGACTAAGCGGCTTCTTAGAATAATGGAAAATAATTTATGTATGGTAAGGTGAAGCGTTGTATTCTTTTTAATTCCCTGTGCAGAGTGAACCATTCTTTAGTAGTTTTTTCCCAACCCTAGACTGGTTCCTACCTAAGTATTATTAGAGGCCTATCTGTTACTTTCCTATCTGATGCCCTTAAAGGGTGGGCTTTGAGGTACTCGAGTAGTCCATTAGAAGGATTTAGACACACTATATCTTGTGTTTATATTAAACCTGGTCTTTTTCATGGATGGATATTGATTTATACTACTTGGATACCGTAGAACAATGAATTAGTATTTACTATCGATTTATGAATCTTCTCTGTAACTGTTTTTCTGGAGGGTTTAAACTAACATTTAGTTAAAGCTTAAGTCTCGTAGAAACATCCACAGTATTTATTCGTCTTACTCCTATGGCAAGATTAAATAGATTAAAGTTAAATGTTAGCTTTCTTGATTATATATTTTGTTTTACAATAAAAATAACTTGGTACCAACACTAATGGTGAAACCCTGTTAATGCGAGGGTATCCATCAGTATTACTTGGACTCCCTTTTCTCGGACTGGAATGTCTACTCAGTTGGTACACGACAAGGGAAGGACGCCAGACTTCATGAATGAGTTAAGTGTTACTTTGGTTTAAACTATTACCCATATTCATTGTTCTGTTCAAAGTTTTTCATTAGCATTGATTTCTTATAATATACTAATGTCTACCATGTTAAATCTTGCAGGGGCATTGACTGTACAAGGTTATCTGATAGTGGTTCCTATTCTTCGATCAAAAAGGTATTCAGGTTCTATAAACAACGACTCTTATATTTATCTTTCTGAGCTCTAGAGATGAGGTCAATGTTCTGTAAAAAAATATTCTTGTTACAGAAGGAAGTTTTGCTCCAATCTATGTATCGATCGTTCTTCCATCTAAGGATAAATCTGATTGTTATGTTGGTAATTTACGGTGGGAAGGGAACATCATGTTTAAGGAAGGTTGAATTTATAATAAAATCCTTTTAAGGGATTAAATCGAGCCTGGATTCCTTTCTGGTAATTGTAATAGAAATGACAGAGTTAACGAATTTAAATTTTGCCTAATATTACAGTCCTTTACAATACCTCGATTGTTTAAAGATAGAAAAAATGTTTCCCAATGGTTATTATACTACTTCTGTATCGTTGCTATCAGAGGCTTTGTTAAGGTCAATGGGTCTATTGTTTCTGTTATTACATGTTTTCTTCCAGAACTTCTATGTTTCTGTTATTACATAGTTTCTTTCCAGAACTTCCATGTTTCTTTTATTACATGGTTTCTCTCCATAACTCTTAAGTTTTTGTTATTACATGTTTCCCATTTATATTTGAATACTATTGAAATTGAATAAAAGGAAAGGAAAACCTACAGGCATACAAAAAGGAAAATAAATTTCGACTTCCTGAACTGGAAGTCTTTAATTCAAATCTTGTTGCAGAACCGAAAGAATAATTTAAGCCCCTGTTTAGATGATAAATATAGATGCATACTTAGATACATATCCTTATATAAACATTTACTCTTGCCTCACATTGATATCGTATCAATATTATTACTCTATGTATTCCATTACCGTCAAATGCAAAAAGGATAAATAGCTCGTTCTTGTATACCCCTTAGTGCCTTTACAATCGCAAATGTGGTTAAAGAATTCTTTCAAATTGATTTCCTTGTACTTAAGAAAAGAACACTGCATTTCTATTCTCTAAGTATGATATCCAAACTTGTTTTATTCACCAATAGAAGCATGCTAGGGTATTTACCAGGTTTCCGATTATGCTAGTATTTACTATATATATATATATACACATGTATGGGTAGTTTTGTTTAAACATAAAGTCAATAGTGATAGAGTTTTATTATGCATCTATCCCATCATTCGTAGTTTTAGCTCACCAACATAAATTGACATAGAAATTTACTAACTCAAAGAATTTTCAATTTAAGGAGTCCCTCACACTTATATATACCCCTATATATATATATATATATATATATATATATATATATATATATTTGTATTTTGGCATCCATTCAAACAAGAGATGTATAACTAGTAAGGTGTAGAAGAACATATCTGTACCGATTCCCCGGAAGACAAAGGGAACAACCACGTTCCTCCCAACCTAAGAACAGGACAGCCAGATTACGTGTCTTGTTCACCCCTTTGCTTGACCATGAATCCATGAGGGAAAACTGTCTTGTTCACCCCCTTGCTTGACCATGAATCCATGAGGGAAAACTTGAAATCTTCTTTTCCGCAATGTATTCTTCTGTATCCAATTATTTCCTTGGCTCACACTTAATATCCAGTGTTAATATGAACAAGTACACAGTAACTCTCTTCTACCTGACATCCTCACATATGCTATTTATCAAAAAAAATATTTTTTCCTATGTCTTTCTTCCCTCTCTTGGATATTTTCGCAGCTTTCTAAATACCTGATTTTCAGGGGCTGCCAATGGCCTCATGGAGTCATGTTAGTTAAATTTAACATGACTATTCCATTTGTCCTAGTGCAATAATTAAAACAATATTATGTTTACATACAAGTGTCATAGTGAAATAGGTTGTTGGTTCAAATAAGGTCTTTGCCTAACAATCATAATAATAAATTACAATTTATTAAATTCCAAATTTGAAATTTCCATAAATGGGAAAAAATTTTCAAATTTGAATTTACTAAAAATGGAATAATTTTCTAACAAATTTTGAATTNNCAAATTTGAATTTACTAAAAATGGAATAATTTTCTAACAAATTTTGAATTTCAAAAATAATTTATTTTTGGGGATGTTACAGCATGTCCAATAAACCCAATAACTAGTTCTAGCTTAACCAGAAATACCATCCCATATGCAGCAACATCACTATACAAAATTAGCACACCTCCTCAAGAAGTATTGCAGAAGAGAGAGATACCAAAAGACCAAACAATAATAAATTGTGCAGTTAGCTACTGTGTCAACTCCTCCAAACTTGCTCCTTGCTTCTGTGTAGTTGGGAGAGTGTGATCCAGTGAAAAAATGAGCTAAGACATATTCTATTTATAGCCTTCGTGGCCACTAGAATGGGTCAACTTATTTTCTAGACAAGTGTCTTTTCATTATTAGTTTATTCTTTTGGGATGACTTCTCTTCTAGGGTATTTCAATATCTGTTCAATGCATCACTTGCTTCCAGAATATTATTTTCATATAATAAAGGTCATATAGGAGAGAAATATCCTCCCGCAACTACCAAAACATCAACACTCCCTCTTAGCTAGGAAGGCATCTTTCATGATGTCTTCATCTGGTAGGAGAGAAATATCCTCCCGCAACTACCAAAACATCAACACTCCCTCTTAGCTAGGAAGGCATCTTTCATGATGTCTTCATCTGGTAGTTGACTCACTACTCTACAATCTGATAATAGGCACATGGCTTCTACAATGCCTTCGGTAGCTCGAATCATCAAGAACATTCTCTATGATCAAACAATAGCACACACAACTATATCCAAATGATCTAGTAATCTCCATGACAATAAACTAGTAGCAAACAACTAGTACAGTTTCATCCAATAGATCAGAACTTCTCTCAAGTAGTACAAAACTACTTTCTAGTGATCCACAGTCACTCCCAATGGAACACATCCACTGAGGTAGTACATAACTATTATCTAGAGTCACACAACCTCCTCTAGTGGAACACATCCAACAAAGTAGCACACAAACACTGTCTGGATTGCCATATTATGAATGCAACCATCCTTGTGATTTTTCACATGAGGTAGAGCACAACTATTGTTTGGAGTCACACTTCCTCTTCCACTCGAACACATCCACCGAAGTAGCACAGAACTATTGTCTGAAGACACACAGTCTTCTTCACCATAGTCTTACAACTATGTGTGTGTTGTTTCTTTTGTTAGCAGGTCCCCCTCAATGGCCAGAGGAGTTATCTAACATGAGAATAAACAAAACACCTCCCTTTCAACGAAGGAGGACATTCGACAACACTTCAAGTTTGTACTTGAAGTACTCATACTCATACTTCACTTCATTCTGTTGACTCGTCTAGTTTTCAATCTTCGTTTTCTTTACTCTTCCTAGTTCAACTTTAAGCTTAATAGCTCTATTAAGCTTAAACATTTTGAGAGTGTTTCCTTTCCAATAATGAATTTTTAATATGTAAGCAATTTAACACTAAAAGCATCATTTTTATTGATTTTTTGACGTCTATAAACAACTATAATACACTCAATCAACCAAAACTCCAATTGGGATTTCAACTAAAATATTAATGAAAGAGTTTTATGCAGGTCACATAATCAAGCCCATCAAAAGATTTATCATGAAAGGATTTTCTTTATATTGAAAGATAAAATAATATGCTAAAATGAATTCAATGAAAACAAAAATATCACAACAAACAACAAACAAGAAGTAAAAACTCACAACAAACCAAAAAGAAAAAACTCATTTAATTTCTTTTTTTTATTAAAAAAATATAAAAATTTATATCATTATCTTAAAGTCATAAATAATCAAAACTAACGGTCGATTATTAGAATTGATTTAATTCTAAAAATTTCAACAAGGATCTCTCACATGGTAAGTGTCGTTCAAGTGGCATATGACTAACTGGTAGTCTAGGCGAACTTCTAAAGATCGAACACCATGTCAAATGGCATCAAGTAATGAGTCTATAATGATGCTATACTCAACCACATTATTCGTGGATGGCTCCAGACGAACGCCACCCGAAGACACTAGTTGGACCTCGGTTGAGTAAATGACCCAAGCGGCGGAAGCCATGTTCCATATATGATTGACTCGCATCGTCCATGAATCCGAAGTAAATGGAGACTCTGTTGACATCTGCCAACCAAGGGAAAACTTGATAAGCAAGTCGATGATGCAAATGAAAATATAAATAAGTATATACACTAAGATACACCAGTATACAAATGTCACAGCCAAGTTTGAGGGCTCAAGCGTAGTAATCCCTTTTAAGGTAGAGCCCATTTTTGGGTTCATCCAACATATTCTCTTCATAATCTTCTGATTTGTAGGATCCTTTCTCTAAGACATCCAACATATTCTCTTCATAATCTTCTAATTTGTAGGATCCTTTCTCTAAGACACGTCATACGATATAAGGACCGTGCCACATGTGGTTGAACTTACCTACCCCAACAGTTCTTGGCTTGGTCATAAAGGAGAACTAAGTCACCCTTAGTGTAATGTTGGGGATAGACAGACTTAAATATTGAACCTTAACACATCATTTGTTCGCCTGATAATCATAGAGGCATCTCGATGCTACTCATTGAGGTGCTCTAGGTGCACGAGGCATTCTTCAAGATCAGATGCATCAGGTAGGAACTCAATTTCCAACTTAAGGGAAGGGATTTCGCATTCAATCTAAAGAATCGAATCCATGCCATGTACTAATTGAAAAAGAGAGAAAATAGGGGAAGCCGGAACTCAATTTCCAACTTAAGGGAAGGGATTTCGCATTCAATCTAAAGAATCGAATCCATGCCATGTACTAATTGAAAAAGAGAGAAAATAGGGGAAGCCTTTACCATGGTTCGGTATGCCCAAAGTGCACAGTAAAGCATAAGATGTCACTGAGATATACTTTGGTGAGAATTTTTTTGAAAATGGTATTGAGAGATTTACTCACCGCCTCTACTTGCCAAATGGCATATACCTGATGAACACACCAAATTTACCTACATAATGGTCATATAAACCACGAAGTGTGATCATTGCAAAAGGAAATCATTAAGAGAGCCAAGTTGTGAGTAATGTGTTAGATAATAAGTATCTAAACTCCAGCTGTCAAAAGAATACATTCACGCAGGGCGCCTAGAGTGTTTATCTAATGCAGTATTAAGGAGCCAGTGTTAAGGAGCGTGTAGACATTGTACACAAAATACACATTGGACACGAAATTAATAGACATTGTACAGATTAAATTTTAGGAGAGTAGACATTGTAAATGAAATACACACAAATGATATATTTTATTACTCCATCATAATATAATACATATATAGTGCTTATGAGATCCATTTACTTGTAATATTGGAGAAGAATATCTCAACAACCTTCAACAAACCAAACTAACTCTGCAGTCTTCGGGATTATGCTCTTTCTTCTTCACAAGCATACCAACTGACTCATTTGAGATACACCTACCTCCCACCATTATTGACATATTTATAAGACCGACGCTTCGTAACATACCTTTTTTGGACACCATTCCAGTGAAGCATTCTCATACTGGACCATCATATGGACAAGCTCCCATCTGATGAAGACATAGCTCGCTGCATTCGCCAATTATCTAGGAAATTCGTCCGAATATTGAATGTCTCCTGCAATTGATCTTACAAAGTGACCTATCTAACACACATTCTAATCTATGCTCCAATACTTAATGGTTCGGTGCCTTGTTATTCAATAGAATTCTTCAATGGCATTCATTTTGTTGGGTTGCGGTAGCCATCATAATTCCGTGAACTGTACTCCTCATAACGATTTTGGTTGTAGAAGACAATGTAGATGAGAAATGTTGCGATGTACCCTTCACATTTTTTAACAAATCGCTCCTCCTTCTAGTGGACAGATTTCTCTTCTTGGAGGGCGCCGCCAAATCCAGAACGATTATCGTAAGAGCAGGCATGAGATATCTGTATTGATCACCGAAAATGAGAGGACTTTGATTTTACACACCTGGGAATAGATGGATTACATCAGATGGATGATTACCAAATCTTCAAACTTCTAGTGTGCCATTGCTTCTCACCAATGTCTAGTCAACAACACAGATCGTGTCTCCTTGACTCTGATTAGCTATCACGCTTGTACTATTTGGAATTGGCAAAAAAAAATTAGAACTTGGTAAAGATTCTGGTGATAGTGAATTCCAAGGCCTTTTCTTTCAGTAGAATATTCGTAGTAGTAACTTGACAATGCCCCTCCTTAGTGACGGTGCTCAGAAAACAAATACAGTGTCTCGGCAGATTTTCCACGCAGCAGCTAGTCTCCTCCCGTAACGGAATTAACACAAAAAACTTTAAACTCAAACAGGAACTCCATCAATCAATCACTCTCGTACACTATTTATGTATAAGGATCAGTGCTCGCATATCCTTGGCCATCTCATGAGGGATTCAGGGATTTAAGCCAGTATGTCTCTGATACCAAGTTAAATTTTAGGCCATCTCACGAGGGATTTAAGCCGGTACAGTCTTTGATACCAAGTTAAATTTTAGGAGAGTAAACATTGTATCCAGTATCCAGTGTTCATATCAAAATGGTCATGTATCTTACCATCCACTTTGTGCACGCGCTGCAGGACTTTTTATTGGGGCTCTCGAAGATAAAGCTAGACATGCAGGATCTGTTGATGAGAATTGTGAACAAAATTTCCGTTTATTTTCCTTTTGCAAGAAGCATAGACAACTAACATATGAATGGATTCCAACAGATCAGCGAACATCCCTAGCTGTCTGAGACTGTTGTCGTTATGTTCTCCCATCAAATTTGTCTGGTTGTGCTCGTTGTGAACAATATTGTCACTCTGTATATAATAGCATGCACAAAGATCCGTGCTTCAAGTTTGAACTCTGTTAAGTATTATAATCGTTTTCGTGCCAGTGACCAGAATTCATCTAAATATTCTGCTACTGACTGTGTATAAATTTATCTTTATAATTTTTATCAATTTTATATGTACAAATATTTTGATATAAATATGTCACCAACCAAATAGGGTGCAAACCTTATGATAATAGTGATGAAATTTATAATATACGGGGTATCCTTCATTAGAGTTGCTTGATCTCTCTTTAGTAGTTAAGTATGATCCTTAGGAGATGGATAGTTTCCAGTGCGGGAAAGAAAGAAAGCAGCGTCTCAACCCTTAACCCTTACCTTACCTTCTCTACTAACCGCCCAGGATGAAGGTCTCCCTCTCTTTGATGGGAATTTTCAGCTTCATATTCAAGGTAGTATCCCTCTTTGCTGAGTCAGGTTAGTTTCGCGATAGTTCGATAGTTTCTTCAGCCCGAATATATCTATTCTTATATTAGGTTTCGACCCACACTTTAGGCCCGGTTTGACTAGATATTGCTTCTACGTGAAAATGAAGAGTTCATGTATTGATCATATCTTTTCTTTTCCTCACTTTTAATTGTATTTTAAAATGAGAATTGAGAGAGTAATCCTTTATAGGAACATGGCTTCTACTGGACGATCCCAAACCACTAAGTTTCCAATCTATCACACCCCTATTTTTAAACAAGTTAAAACTTCGGTTTTCGCATATATAAGAACATAATAGAAAACCTTCTTCGAAGAATGAGTTCTCTCTCATGTTGTTCGAAACCTACGGTGTGCTTATAGTAGTTAGTGTTTATCGGTAAGAATACGAAGGGAAATCTTTGTGCTTATAGTAGTTAGTGTTTATCGGTAAGAATACGAAGGGAAATCTTCCCGAGCTAATATGTTTGTAATTTGCTTCCCATTAGAAGGAAAGGTCAATTAGAAAGAGAGATCCGAGTTAACAAAATAGGTATGAGGCAAATTCCTTGAAATAGGCCACCTCTATTCCTCTATTGATGGTGGATAGGAAAGAAAGAAATGTGCTTATAGTAGTTAGTGTTTATCGGTAAGAATACGAAGGGAAATCTTCCCGAGCTAATATGTTTGTAATTTGCTTCCCATTAGAAGGAAAGGTCAATTAGAAAGAGAGATCCGAGTTAACAAAATAGGTATGAGGCAAATTCCTTGAAATAGGCCACCTCTATTCCTCTATTGATGGTGGATAGGAAAGAAAGAAATAGATAGAGATTATTTTCATTTTTATATGTACAAAAATTTTGATATCATTTTTATATGTACAACATTTTTGATATAAATATAGGTGAGTCTTATTATTGAGTTATTATTGAGGAATAACTTAATATATTTTTTTTAATATTTCTCCCACCTCTACTTTGAATGTCTATATTACTATAGATAAAATCCATTAGGTTGACTATTCTTCAACTAACTTTAATCTTAATAGCTTTGTTAAAATAACATATATATATTTATGTTTCCAATTCTTATTTTTATAGGAACAAGGATTTCAATATAAATATATCATTTTTGTGTAAAAAGAAGCTTCTTGAATAATATATAATATAAATATAACATTTTTGTATAAAAAGAAGTTTCTTGAATCATATGCAGTGCTATGAATATGTAATATAAATATATCATTCTTGTATAAAAAGAAGTTTATTGAATCATATGCAATGCTATTAGGCAATGTTATCCAGAAATAACAGAAATAACATTTGAATTTTTATAGTATGCAATGTTATCCAATAGAAATGCCTATAGTATTATAATAGACAAATCATTTTGTTGATTCTTCTTACTTCAACTTTATGTTTAATAGCTGTCTTAAAATAAGATATATAAATTTATGTCTCTAATTCCACTCATTCTTATACTATCAGAGATATTGATATAAATATACCAATTGTTGTGTAAAAAATTTGATGAAATCTATTAAGCATTAGTATTAGAATAGACAAACTCCATTCCATTCACTCTCTATTTTGTTGACTTTCCATTCACTCTCTATTTTCTTGACTTTTGGTAGTTAAAATTTACTTAAACTTAATAGTTCTTTTAAAATAAGATATATAAATTTATGTTTTTTATTCCTATCATTCCTATATATATAAATATTTAGTTATAAATATACAAGTTTTCGTTAAAAAGAACTCTCCCGAGAAATAACATTTGAATGTTTATAATACTAAAAATATACAAACTCCATTTTGTTGACGCTTTAACTCCATTATGTTAATTCTTCCAGTGTTCACTTTCAATTTTCTTCACTTTTCCTAGTTCAACTTTAAGCTTAATAGATCTGTTAAGCTTATCAAGGTTACATAATCAAACCTATGAACGGATATACTTTATATTGAAAACATAATCAATCCCATGAAAAGATTTACTTTATAATGAAAGATAAAATAATATGCTAAAATGAATTCAATGGCAACAAAAATATCACAAGATACAAGAAGTAAAAACTCACAACAAACCAAAAAGAAAAAACTCATTTCATTTTAATTTTTATTAAAAAAATATAAAAAATTAGATGTATATCTTAAAATTGCAGATTATCAAAACTAACATAATTTAAAAAAAAGTGAGATATATATATATTTTAAATATAATATTTATTTAATTATTAAAAAAAAATACATTTAATAATAATTGGTTTAAAAATGTGAGATATATATATTTTTCAAATATAATATTTATTTAATTATAAAAAAAATACATTTAATAATAATTGGTTGGACTATGTTATAGATGTAATTATAGGTGTGTAAACTACATTTTTAATTTTTTTTTTTGTTAATAATTTTATTTTTTGTTATCTTGATTATGAGGATGTCCTTATATTAGGATTCTACTCTACTCTAGTAGTGAGGCATCCCCTTGTACATGATACACACATAAAGACAAATGCAAATGATATGGAACAAAAACAAAGATCAAATTTATTAATAAGAAACATTAGGAGAAAGTAAAACATAAACCAAAAATCAAAATTTTAAAGTTTAAAGAGTTATCTCTCCACAAAGGTGACAATTAGACCAATTGTGGTTAGCTTCATCTTTTGTTTTCTTCAGTGTCATGTAAATATCATAATGAATTGAATTGGGTCATTTAGGTGTGGATGTAAATGAAAGGAGTTGTGTTAGCCTCATGTTTTATTTTCGTCTCTATCATGTAATAATCAAAATGAATTAAAAAAATAAAACATAAATATAAAAGCAATTATGTCCTATTATCATTAACTGTACATATTCTATTATCAGAATACTCTTTGTAGTCAAAATTCTAACTTTAATCAACATCTCATCTGTATCACCCCAGTTATCATGATAAAACATAAAATAATTCATTTAGGAATTCCAATTAGTTCGAAAGGGAATTCAACTTTTATCGTCAAAACATGAAATTCTATTTCATGATTCATCTTGGTTGTTGCCATATTATGAATGCAACCATCCTTGTGATTTT